>CM022303.1:91906778-92171739 GCA_011799875.1 Thinopyrum elongatum | reverse complement strand
AATACATTCAAATTGAAATTCAAATCTGTACATTTGAAATAGCAGCAATTAAATTAACGGTGAAATTAACTCTCCAGGTCGTTAACGGCACACAACGGTTGGCTATAGCTTTATTCATATCCATCAGGTTCAAACAACCAATGCATATTCGATTCATAGGTACATATGTTCAAGACTTACATAAGAACCAAATAAAGAGTGATGAACCACAGTTGATACTTGTACTATTAGACGGTAAAGAAAGAGGCGAATACATTCTGGTTGCTGAA
Source organism: Thinopyrum elongatum (assembly GCA_011799875.1). Taxonomy (NCBI): domain Eukaryota; kingdom Viridiplantae; phylum Streptophyta; class Magnoliopsida; order Poales; family Poaceae; genus Thinopyrum; species Thinopyrum elongatum. The sequence goes on along the minus strand of CM022303.1, from coordinate 92,171,470 downwards.
CAAGGTGAAGCGGAATGCCCATATTGTGCCCTCCTCCATGCAGAAGGCACGCACGACTCTAGTCCAACCCCTTGTGATGGCCGACCGCCCATCCTTCACGGTCTTCATGAAAACATCTACATAATCATGTGTTCTGGTAGAATAACTTTAACCTTTGCATGCCCACCAATATGTAGTTTGAGAGGTAAACTTGAGTAAACTGCTTTGGCAACCACTGCAAAGGAAAAAGATTCAGACATTGTCATCTAACACAACTCATTATGGGCAGTAAAAAGAAGGCTGCAGAGTTCTTACTTACCATCCTGAAGTTCGCTGTTATCTGGATAAAGTGTAACAAAATAGTTTAATTGCCATTTGGACCCATTTTACTAACAATCTTTATTAGCTTCCTCACTTGATGCTGGTTCATCGATATCTCATTGCCCCATACGCAGAAAGGGTCGAAGCGCGGACTTTACCAATGACATATGTACCTAAAAGCACCAAGTTAATATTAGAAGTAAACAGCATTGCACAATGATGTAGTATAACACTCTTTTATAATATCTTATAACATCCAATATACTACGTAGTAGATGAATTAACATCTTATATTATGGGCCGGAAGGAGTTTATTGCATTCTTACAAATTATCGGCTGATAACTCTTGTATCCATGGGTTACAGTTAAATTGAGCTAGTTCGGGCTCAAACAACCTAAAGTATATCTAAACATGAGGGCTAGTTTGAGCTAGTTGCATCTATAACCCACCCAAAAAAACTATCCAACCCAAGAGGTGCTAATTGGAGCTAGTTCTCCTAGTGCATTTGTTGTCAATCTAACCTGCCATCCAAACAAATCTTTGGATGGAGTTAGTTCAGGGTTAGTCATGAGCCAGAAACTAACTCTAACCTCTAGCTAAGTTGAGTATCCAAACAGGGCTGTGTGTTTGTTGTTGCTGCTGCTGCTCTTCAACGTATATCTAGACATCATCAGAACATAATGTAACACTCTTCCTTGTTGCTATGTAGCCTAGGATTGCATATTTAGACATTAAGTACAGTGCATTGTGCTAGTAGCCTCAGATTATTACATATGGCCCTAGTTAACCTAACGATAAATGGGTTGCAGATAATATTTAGTTAAAAGTCCGATTCACCTTAGTCCCTTATCAGCCCCGGCCTATATGGTACCAGCTACCGATATCCTGAACAGTGAGCATATATAAGCCAGGGATGAAACTAACCTCGATGGAAAACAACAGTCGTTCCCAAAATTGTCCTGTGTAGGTACATCGAGAAGCATGTTAAGCACAACAGGCTAAATATCAACCAAAATTATCCATGGCAGACAAAAAATCTCCAAAAGATAGCTTCAGTGTACAGGTTTAAGCACGCTAGTAAAGCAAAACAAGGGAAAGGTGTGTTAACTGCAACAGGCAACATTTAACAACAAGCAAACATAGTCATTCAAACTGGTATTGTGCCGGTCTAAGTACACTGGTTATGTTAAATAAAAATGGAAAGGCGTGTTAACTACAAGATGCAGCACCAAATGTAGCCCTAAGAACTCAGGGCGGCCTGGGTATGAAGATCGGTGGGTAAGCTGCACGGGCAAACCGACAGATGTTGACAATGGGGCCTTGCGGCGGCGGGGACCTTGCTAGGGTTTCGAGCGAGGGAGGGGGTGTGGTGTGTGTGCGCATGCCGAGGAGGTTTTGGTGTGTGTGTGTGTGGAGGGGGGGGGTGTGTTTGAGGAAATGACGCGGGTACTGAAATTTTACTACGCGGGGTGGGAGTCAAAGCGGGAGTGAAATGCGGGGCTATTGAAAATTTTGATGATGGTGCATCGCACACGGTCTGGAGATAACAACCGTGTGTTATGAACAGAAAAACCCTCGAGGCGGGCAGATATTTTCGAGGGATGCAGGCGGGATTGGGAACAAGAAACATCATACACGGTCGAAACACAATAACCGTGTGTTATAAACAGAAAAAAAGCTGCAGGCGGGTAGATATTTTTTGGAGGGGAAGCCTCATGGAGCCTAGTGCACACGGTTAGTTTGAGTGAACCGTGTCTGTTGCGTCATCCGACTTGTCTAATGTTCATAAATTTGGCGAAAAATGACGCGGGAGAGGGTCAGAACACGAACACACTTGCATGTGGACCAAATTTATGTATGAAAAGGGTGGTTTGATTTTCTAATACCAAATGCAACTTCGATGTGGCACCTATCTCGCAAAGCGCATGGTATTGCTTGCCCCCACCCCCCCTCATGTTGGCACGAAGGGAATCCTAAGCTATGAATGCATGCCCCCTCCCCCCCAACCGAGGTTCACCTAGCAAAGTGCGAAGTAGCTAGCAGCCCCCCTCCCTCGTGTCGGCACGAAGGGAATCCTAAGCTATGAATGCATGCCCCCCACAACCAAGGTTCACCTAGCAAAGTGCGAAGTAGCTAGCAGCCCCCCCTTGTGTTGGCACGAAGGGAATCCTAAGCTATGAATGCATGCCCCCCCAACTGAGGTTCACCTAGCAAAGTGCGAAGTAGCAGCCCCCCCCCCCCACACACTTTCAGTCGGCGGGCCAGAGAGGCATCTCACCAAGATGGATCATAAAACGGACCAAGAATAATCCACCTTGGTCGTACAACCTCTCTCTTGTTGTTGGTCAAAGTGATGGCCGTCCATGCGACCCGGGAGATGGGCTAGCTCGCCAATAATCACGCAAGTAGCTAGTCCCCGAAGACAACTACTGCATGCGTGTGGCCCAAACATATGTATGGAGAGGTGTGTTTTTGAGTACACAATGTCAACTTTGATGTGGCACCATGATTTCGAACTAGAAATCCCCACACTGAGTGAGGGTTAGGTTGACGATGCATATGTATGTTACACCACACTTCAAGCCGACGACGGGGATTCATGCATGCATGCGTGCATAGTATATGCGCTCAAACTTAATTAGGTCTGAATCTCACCATGACCTATACTACGATAACACGAACCAAATGAAGAATCTGCCATGGTAACCTATCTTGTTGTCGGTCAAGGTGATCATGGATGTCCACGCGGGCCCACAAATATATAGGCTTGTCGCTGATAACCACGCGAGGGAGTGTACCATTCGAAGGCAACCACTACATGCATATGTATGGAGGTGATGCCTGCATGCATGTTTGAATACCATTTCACAACATTGATGTGGCGTGTGAGTCGAAAATCGTACACTCCCCACACAGAGCGAGATCGGTTCATGTAGTGTCGTTGTACTAGCCACTTCGACTCGATGGGAGGGATTCCTGCGTACACATGCATGTGTGTGTGCTCAAACTGTATCATGCATGTCATCCTAGAGCATGACCTATATATATATACCGTATTACAAGCAAAAAATAATAATCCCCTCCTAAGTCAAATTAACCTCTCTCGTTGTCAGGCAAAAAGTAGTGATGGACCAAGCGGGCCCACAGATGGAAAGCATCGATATCACTGATAACTGCTTAAGTGGGTGCGAGAGGACAATCACCATCGCTTTGCATGTGGGCCAAACATATATATGTTGAATACCCAAAATGCACAACTTTGATGTGCCACATGCCTCAAAAACTGTAAACCATGCACCCACACAGAGCGAGGTTCATGAAGCGTACTACATATGATGGTCCCCTTCCCCCCTCTTCGATGCATACTATATGCTCCTACCGTAATACGTACAACCCAAAAAGAATCCTCATCGATGGTGAAATTAATTAACCTCTCCCGATGTAGGTCAAAGTGATGCATGCATGCATCGACGATGGCCTCGTGGGCCCACAGATGGAAGCGTCACATGTGAGTGTCCTAGCTAGGATAACCACCGCCTGCATGCATGTGGCCCAAAGAGGTGTTGTGTGATGTTTGAATAGCCAATTTCACAATTTTGATGTGGCACGTGCCTCGGAAACCGAAAAGTCCCGACACTGAGTGAGGTGTACTTGTTCACGGACGCGTACGTATAGTATATATGCTAGTCCCCTCCCACCTCTTCGACGCGTACTATATACCACCATAACACAAATAAAAAAGATTCTACCTTGCTGGTCAAATTAACCTCACTGCTGGCTGTTCGTCAAAGTGATGGACGACGACCTCACGGGCCCACAGAAAGCGTCACACGCGAGTATCGAGTGTCGTGTAGGACAACCATCGACTGCATGTGGCCAAAACATGTATGTATGAAAGGGTTGTGTAATGTTTTAAATAATGAATTCATGACTCTGATGTGGGACCGGCCTGCCTAACTAAACGGCCAACCCACATGGTGGCTCGCAACTCGTAGTGTACTGCGAGCCACCCGCCACCCCCCAGACGCACACACCCACACACACACCGTGAATCCACCGCAACTATGATGCATGTTAAATTAATTATCCCGCGGTGAACATATGTTACCAAAGGAGGGACGTTTTAATTTAAAAAAAATAGAGATCATTAAGACATTTTAGTACATTAATTGATTGATTTTCTACGGGTATAATGTGCAAAAATCAAATTTGAGCTACATGCACACGTGACAGTGCACCTAAATGGATTGCAAAAACACATGTGTCTCACTGGGTGCATGTTTACTCCCCGTGCATCAAATTTCAAACATTGAGAATCTTGATTTTTAAATTCTAGTACATCCAAAACTTATTTGAAGTTCATGAAACTTATCGTGTTGTCATATGGACAGCAATACAAAGTGGCATTGTACTTTTTTTTGTCAAATTTGAGACCAGTTTTGATGTAATCTTTATCTAATTACAAACGGGAGATTATTAATAATTGGGAACTAATATCCCAAACGGATTATTTATTCGACCCGTGAGCGTTAGACCAACAATGGATACGTGCCATGCTTCGATTAAGCAATAAAGCGGCAGCATTAATTATCCAAATAGAAAAACAATATACGTGCCGCCGTGCGACCCGTGTGCCGTGTGAGCAGGCGTGAGTTGACGGGACGCATGCGAGCAGTCCGCCGCGCAGGCAGACTGGGAGGCGTGCGTGCAGGTGTGTGAATTGACGGAGGCGTGCTCGCTGCGTAGTGTCATCGGGAGGCGTGCGAGTAGCTGTGTGAAACGACGGTAGGCATGCCAGCAGTCCGGTGCGCAGGCTCACCGAGAGGCGAGCCATCGCTTTGACCGCCGCCCGCCTCTCTCCCACTACTCCCACTACTCCAGATTAATGGTGCGCCCGAGCGGCCGCACCCCCCATCCTCGCCACACACACAATCCTCTCTCTCCGCTTGCATCCTCGACGCCGCTCTCAGTCCTCAAAGCCGTCAGTGTATGAGGATGCCGCCGAAGCGCCCCATCGGAGGGAGTGGCGACGCCGGAGCTGCTAAAGCACCGGAGCACGGCGTGGAGATGGAGACAGAGGTTGCCATCATCGCCGACGAGTTATCGCTGCACCCTGACATCGTCAACGGCATCGAGCTTCCACAGCCAGAGGCAGAGTTCCACACCGACTCTAGTGACAACTCGGGCGACGACCCCGGCAACGACTCCGGCGACCACTCCGACGACGACGGACAACTGGTTAGTCATCTATACCCATTTATGTGTCAAATAGATCCTAGGGTTTCTCTGGTTACTCTTGCCTCCCACTTTTTGGAATAGAAATCCTATGGTTATGTTCTCCCAATCCATGAAATATGAGTAAGTTTTGTTAGATCCGTGTAGTGTATTGATTGTTTGAATGGTACAAGTGATAAGTGATTAGTTGTTTCATCTGTGGAAATGATTTCTGCTAGTAATCCGACTAGGGTTAGTGTTCGTGCTAATAATTCCTAGCCAGGACTTGACAATTGATTTTGAATGACCTACATATGTTTGTGCCATTATTTTCTTCAAGATTGGTCTGTACATAGACAAATGTGCTTAAAAATCGAACCATAATCTCTGGATATGCATAAAAAATAGCCATAAATTCCTAATCCTACTTCACCGCATGTAAACATTGATTTGATGCCAAATTTGTTTTACTATTTGTATACACTACTAGAATCAGCTGCTAGCAGACGGCAAAGGCATGCTTGGCGGACGGCAAAGGCTTTGCCGTCCGCTAGCAGACGGCAAACACTCCGGCTGAACTGATGCCGGTAAAGGCCGCTTTGCCGTCTGCTGGCGGACGGCAAAGAAGGAAAGTTCTTTGCCGTCTGCTAGCAGATGGCAAAGCTTGTGGACAGCACAAAAAAGGTAACAACCCCATTAGGGGGCTAACGGCGCTATTTGCCGTTTGCCAGCAGACGGCAAATACCTTTGCTTCTTTGCCGTCTGCTGGCAGATGGCAAAGACCTTGCTTCTTTGCCGTCTGCCAGCAGATGGCAAAGACCTTTGCTTCTTTGCCGTCTGCTGGCAAATGGCAAAGACCTTGCTTCTTTGTTGTCTGCCAGCAGATGGCAAAGACCTTTGCTTCTTTGCCGTCTGCTAGCAGACGGCAAAGAGGCCAGCCCAGGTTGAACAGTCTGCTGCCACGTGGCCTATTTGCCGTCTGCTAGCAGACGGCAAATTGGCTATATAGCCCCTATTTTTTCTTAAATTCAATCCATTTCACAGATATATATATATTCATTTCAAAATATTTCAACAAGTACATATAGCCAACATATCCCTGCCATATGGATCATCCAACATATCCAACACATATATCATCATCCAACACATATATACACCAAATGAAAAGTCCAACATATCCAACAATTAAGCAAAAGGTCCATATACAATATAGCCACCATCCATACATATATACGTAGCAAGTTTCAAATTGTTCATCCTACAAAATCAAAACAAAAAGGAAGGACAAGGAGAAGAGTAGACTCCAATGCAAGCTTCCGTGATCTGAGGCAAATCTGCAAAATGGGAAAGAAGAAAGTTAGAAGAACAAGAAGAAGAAGACTAGAAGAAGAAGAAGAAGAAGAAAAAGAAGCAGAATTTTTCTTCTCTTTCTTTTTCTTCTTCTTATTGCTTACTTGTGTCATTTTAGAGCTAACCTAGTTAAATAGGCCATTTTTGACCTAAATAGGCTAAGTATGTCATAAATGAACTAAATAAGCTAAGTATAGGTCATTTTGGAGCATATTAAGTCATTTTGGAGCTAAATAGGTCATTTTGGAGCGTATTAAGTCATTTTGGAGCTAAATAGGTCATTTTGGAGCATATTAAGGCATTTTGGAGCTAAATAGGTCATTTTGGAGCATATTAAGTCATTTTGGAGCTAAATAGGTCATTTTGGAGCTAAATATGCTCCAAAATGACTTAATATGCTCCAAAATGACTTAATATGCTCCAAAATGACTTAATATGCAAAATAGGTCATTTTGGAGCATATTAAGTCATTTTGGAGCTAAATAGGTCATTTTGGAGCATATTAAGTCATTTTGGAGCTAAATAGGTCATTTTGGAGCATATTAAGTCATTTTGGAGCTACATAGGTCATTTTGGAGCATATTAAGTCATTTTGGAGCTACATAGGTCATTTTGGAGCATATTAAGTCATTTTGGAGCATATTAAGTCATTTTGGAGGAATAAATGCTAAGTATAGGTCATTTTAGAGCTATCCTAGGTTAAATAGGTCATTTTTTAGCTAATTAAGCTTATTATGTCATTTTTGAGCTAGCTAAGCATATTGAGTCATTTTGGAGGAAAAAATGCTAAGTATATGATTATGTCGCTAGTATACATATGGCAGAGAACCTGGGCCAACATGACTAGTCATAGAACCAAGGTGGCACAAACATACAGGGACAGGTATACATGACCCAGCAATGCACGTGTCGGTCATCAGCGAGTGCAACCAAGTCGTAGCAAGCTACAAGGACTTCAGTGATACACCGCGTGACATTTCCCCGTAGGGACAGACACAGGAGCAAAGAAGGACACATGCCGATTAATCCATGTGTTCCGGAGCAGTAGCGAACTACCATGGCTCAGTGGAAGCACTAGGAGGCATTTCCCTGTATGGATGGCTACCAAAGGCACACGACTAGGTCATTTCTTAAGCTAAGTATGCATTTCTTAAGCTAAACACTTGGGAAAACTTACCGTCATCAAGGAGGTGTAGCTGTAGGACCGGTCGCGCCAGTGGCAGACGGAGAAGCATCGGTCGATGCTTCTCGGGAGTTATGCTGCACCAAAGATCATTTCCAATGTATCATTAGCATGATGCAACTCAAATGTGAACACTAGTAACTAATGACCATTCAAATGAAACTCACCGTGCCCGTCGGAACAATGTCTGGCATCGCCGGAGGAGTCGTGCCGGTCTTCTCGCACATGGTCTGCACATTTGGTTTTGACGAGTCAGTCATATTAGATACTAATGTAAGGAACATTATGTACAAGATTTGGCTAACATGCAAAAGAAAATTACCGCGAACATCTCGTATAGGGCCCGGGTAGCCATCATGTTCCTGTTCCTCTCCTCCTCCAACAGCTTAGCCGTCTGCCGGTCCCTCTCTGCTAGAAGCGCCTGCGTGTTCGCTCTCTCTTCCTCAATAGCAGCCTGGGTCTTCGCTCTCTCTGCCTCAATAGCAGCCTGCAACACCACTCGTTAGCATTGTAATAATCGACGGCCGCACACACAATGTAATGGAGGAAAGGTATCTGATTTCATATAACTAACCTTGAATTGGAGCTCCACTGGCCATGCATGAGGCAATATCTCAGGATCAGAGCTGGTCTGGCGCTTCTTGATCTGCGGGAGAGTGCTACTAGAACGTATCAGTCCATTCCCAATGGCTAACGAGCCATGGGACCTCCCACCACCAGATATCATCACCAGCTCTGGATCAAGAGGTTGGCTCGGGTTAAAGTCCGGCCCTTTCCTCGCCTTCCCCTGGTCTCTGTACATCACAAGCTTATGGTGGGAGGTGGGGTTGGTGAATTTCTCTGGATCATCGAGGTCAGACTCAAAGAATGCCTTGGCCTTCTTGTACGAGGCAGTATTGGACATGGCATAGAGGTCGAACAGCTCTGGCACTAGAGCCTTGTTGTGTCGCGCCTAAAAGAGAGGAACAGAGTATTAGTTAAGGGCTCAAGCTAGCATGAAGAATGAATTTGCATGAATCATGAAGCAAACCACATACCCAGTTTTCCCCGAACTGGCGTAGGTTGACCCTGCCTAGATGGTGTGGGACACCTTTCATTTGGGCATGCTTGTTCTTTGCAGTGTCATGGACGGAGCGCCATTCGGGAGTGCACCACTCTTCCACCAACGCCTCCCAACAGTCCATCCTATCCGCACACCATCTCGGGGGCACCTAAGTTAAGCAAGAGAAATTTGAGTGCTACGCCTACGAATCAAATCAAGGAAACTAAGTACAAGGCCTTAAGAATAGGTAATTACCTTCATGTACTTCTCCTTACTCAGATACTTGACACGGCACTTCCCTTTTTTCCTCCTAATACCAGCCGAGGCGAAGTAGTCTCGAACAGCTTGCGTCCGAGCCTCGTGCCGAAAGTTTTGAATTAGGCGCCTGCACTCGGTGTCGATAACCCAAGCCGCGGCCTCCTCCTGTCCCTCAGCACACCTGTAGAAGGTCTGCAATCAAACAAGAAAACACGGATTAGTACAATCACTAGGGTTGCCAATCAAAGAAGAAAACACAACGTAGACGACAAAGGAGAAATTACCCAAAACGTCTGGATCACAATGTCGGCGACTGTGTGGCACTCGACATCGCCGATCCTATGCCCCGGCGGGGCTGGGGCAGCCAAGTAGTGCTCCCAGGTCATTCCTAGCTCTCGAATCCGGCCCTCACCGGGCAACGTGACCCACCCCGGGAAGCTCTAGCGACAAATCACACCAAGGACACTGTTGGGCTTGCGGACATTCGGCTCGTGTGTCCAAGACCTGCAGTATGACAAGGCCAACACATTAGATATTCGAAGAAACGTGAAGACAAAAGGTAAAAAAAGAGTAAATGCACTTCTCCCCGCTAGGCGCAATCAACCACCTCTGGTCGGGGGTCGCCGGGGTGTCAGGGAGCTTTGTACCACCACGCTGGTAGACTTTGCGCCCCTCAACCCACTCACCCTCGCTATAGCTATCAGAGCTATAGCCACCCTCAGCACGGCCACTCGACTCCGGCGAGTCCTCCAAAGGGTTCTGCCGCGACTCAGCGTGATCCCTGCTAAGCTCCGGAGCGCTCTCGACCCGCGCCCACCATCTGTCAACACCTGCAATGACAAAGAGTAAACTAAATTAGTACAACATAAAAAGAATGAATACCTGACATGAATAATATGTATATAATTTTAGTGTATCATCATCATGAACATAATAAAAAATTGAATACCTAACATGAACTAACTAATAATATATATGTACATAATAATAATTGAATACCTGACATGAACTATAATATTAATCTTCATCATCATCATTAATAAATGATAGTTCTTTCGCACAAAGAACACGGAAGAAATAGCTCAGCTCTGCCAGTACTAGCCATTCATCCTCAGGGATAAAGCCATGCAACATCACTGGCATTACCCGCTCAAGCCATATGTGCCAATCATGACTCTTGAGACCAAATATTTTCAATTTTTCAAGGCTCGCTCCCCTCTTTAGATTTGCTGCATACCCATCGGGGAACATCAACTCATTTTTCACCCACAAGAGTATTTCCCTCATAACTGGCCTTCCAAGATTGAACCATGCCTTTGGCTTCGTCCAGTTCTTCTTTCCTTTCGGTTGTCGCATGTTTTGTAGCGGTCTATCACATAGAGCCTGCTGATCGACTCTAGCCTTAGGATTATCCTTTGTTTTCCCCTCTATGCCGAACAATGTACCAAAGAGGGCCTCGCCGACATTCTTTTCAGTGTGCATCACGTCGATGTTGTGTGGGCAAAGGAGGTCTTTGAAGTAAGGCAGATCCCACAAGCATGTCTTGTGAGTCCAGGCGTGTTCGGAATTATACCGCTTGAAATACCCTGGACGCTCCGGATCCGGCTCGAGAGAGTTTAACTGATCCAGGGTCTGTTGGCTTGTCAACGCAGGTGGTGCAGAGTTTTTGACAACTCTACCTTTGATGAAGTTCTTCTTGTCTTTTCTGAACTTATGGCGAGGATCCAGGAACTGTCTATGCATGTCGAAGCAAGAAAACTTGCCACCCGCCTGCAGCCGACGAAATTCAAGAGCTGCCTTGCATGTGGGGCACGGGAACCTTCCATGCACACACCAGCCAACGAATAGCGCATACGCCGGCAAGTCATGCATCGAGTACATGTACCAAGCACGCATTAGGAAGTTTTTTTGTAGCGGCGTCGTATGTCTTGATCCCATTATCCCAAGCTTCTTGCAGTTCATCCTTAAGCGGCTGCATGTACACATTCATATTCTTCCCCGGATAGTTGGGCCCCGGAATTATCAACGTCAGGAAAATGTTCTTTCTTTGCATAATCTGTCCGGGGGGGGGGGGGGGAGATTGAGTGGAATGACAAATACAGGGCAACAACTGTATTGGGCTGCCATCATACCAAACACATTGAACCCATCCGTGCTTATGGCGAGTCGAGGATGCCTTGGATCTGCCGCTTTAGCATGATGTATTGCATCGAAGCGCTTCCACGCAAAAGTGTCCGATGTGTGTACCAACATCGGCTCCCCATCTGCATGTAGTTCAGTTCTTTTGCCCAATTTATGCCATGTCATCTGTCTGGCCGTCTCTTCGACCATGAAAAGATGTTGAAGTCTTGGTATGATTGGCATATACCAAAGAACATTAACTGGGATTTTTGTCTGACTCTTCTCACCCATACCGTTGTCTACCTCAACATACCTGGAAGACTGGCAAACGGGACAATACTTCAAGTCCACATACTCAAGCCTAAATAAGGCACATCCTTTCTCACAGGCATCTATCTTCTCATAGGGCATCTTAAGTACACAGAGGATTTTGTCCGACTGGTATAGGTTTGCAGGCATTACATGGCCTTTGGGTAGAAAGCGTCCAAATAGTGTCATCATCGCGTCGTAGCATTCTCTGCCCAAGTTGAATTGAGCCTTCAGAGCCATTACTTGTGCGATGGCATCCAGCTGACAAAGCTCAGTGTGCTCGTGGAGAGGACGTTTCGAAGATTCCAACATATCATTGAAGGCCTTTGCAGATTCCTCCATCTCATCGTCCGAATCCCGAGCATCATCAAAGTCTTCCACCATGTCTTCCATCCCGGTACCATGCTCGTCAGTGCGACGACGGCCCTCCTCAGCTCTGGCACGTTCGGCAGACTCACCATGAAATGTCCAGACCGTATAATTAGGCATGAAACCCAACTTCTGCAGGTGTTTGATCATTTCTAACTCTGACATCTTATGAAAGTAGTCGCAGCGGACACAGGGGCACCAGGTTGTTTCTTGTCCATTTGCAAATGCGGCTCTCACAAACCCCTTGGCTTTTCTCATCCATTCATGGGTCATGTCTTTCTGACTAGTGTGACCGGTGTACATCCACGCACGATCACTCATCTTGCCTAGCTACTGGACACACAAGAAATACATACATAATTCAGCAAACCATATTCATCAGTTAATAGAGTTTGTCAATTTTATTACGTCCATGCAACCTAGACGCTAGTAGGTAAAGATAGGTCCTAATCCCACCCGAGTATGTGTAGATTGGGTTCGTTTTCCCATGCTCTGCTCCGGATCCGACGCAAAATTTCGGCAGCACCTCCCCGCTGTTCTCCTGATACACGTCTCGGCAATAAGCAGAGAGGATGTGTACCTGGAGAACAACAGGGAGGCACTGACAAAATTCTGCATCGGATCCAGAGCAGAGCATATGGGAAAACGAACCCAATCTACACATACTCGGGCTGTCCATGGATAACGTTGGACAATTCGAAAGAATCATGGTTATAAATATGCAAATGCATGCATATTTATAGATGTAACCCTTTCGAATGGGAGACGCATAGTGGTCACGCATACTGATGACTGACACCTACAGCTAGCAAGTTTCATCAGCACGAAGACCGGAACAGAGCAAATGAAGGGGGGAGGAGGAGATGTCATTTGTGCTCACCCACGAACGTAGGGGCGGAGCTCGTCGAACACACGGGGAGGTCGTCGAACACCAGACCCTCGCAGCAACGAAAGAACTGCACATTTAAATCCACCTGATCAACACAAATATATATGATGTTTTTCTTAACAAAATCGGGAAATATACTTCCTAACTCATAATTCACAAATATATGACCCCGTCGGCCTCTAGAAGGCCGAAGAGCACCTTTTCGGTCAACAGGAGGCCGAAGAGGTGTCGGGGGTCGGGGGGTGTCGTGTCTGGGTGTCGTGGTGTCGGGGTGTGGGGGTGTCGTTGTGTTTGGGTGTCGTGGTGTCGTGGGTCGGGGTGTCGTGTCGGGGTGTCGAGGTGTCGTGTCGGGGTCGGGGTGTCGGGGTCGGGGTGTTGTGTCGAGTGTCGGGGTGTCGGGGTGTCGGGGGTGTCGTGTCTGGGTGTCGGGGTGTCGGGGTGTCATCCCTCGACCACTCGACCCCTCAACCCCTCGACGACCCTCGACCCTCGACCCCTCGGAGAGAATGTGTACCCGGAGAACAACAGGGCGGTGCTGATGAAATTTTGCCTCGGACCGAAGTAGAGCACGGGAAACAAAACCCAATCTACACGTACTCGGGCTGTCCATGGATAACATGGACAATTCGAAAGGACGACGGTTATAAATATGCAAATACATGCATATTTATAGATGCCACCCTTTCGAACGGGAGACACCTAGGTTACGTGACTTCGAATGAAAATAAAATCTAGCGGCATCGCCAGAACGACCGGAACAGAGCAAATAGGGGAAGGTCAGGGAGGAGATGACAGTCGAGCTCACCCTTAGACCGTAGAGGTGGTAGTCGAATGACGATGACGGCAACGGGACCGACAGTGCTCCTGGAGGTGAAGAGAAGATCCCTGCACATGAAAAACAATCCAACATAAGCACCGCAGAACAATCTAATCAACAACATCTAACCTAATGGAAAAAAAAGACTCTATTTTTTTAAATGAAAATCCATACATAAATCCACCCATACATCTATATAGCATTCATCCATCTTTCCATCCATACATCTACACAGCATACATCCATCTAGCAATACATATAACAACTACAAATTGTTCAAAATCACATATACATACATCTATATATACATGGTTCAATACATCAATCGTCCATCTATACATCAATCAGACCCACCAGTAGGAAGCAACCAGGCCAAACACGCACAGAATCTTACTGCTTCAAAGTTTACATGTAATAGTATGCATACATTGTATTTTTTAGAAAAATTTAGGTATGCTAGCTGCCAAAGCTTGCCAGATTGCTGGCACCGCCCCTGTATACATACATCCATCTATCCATCCATCCTTACATCAATCTATCCATCCATCCACAGATCCATCAACTCCTAAATCTATACATGCCAAAAAAATAAGAACAAAGAGGGGGACCGGTGCTCACCGTGGGCTGGGCAGAGGGGGCAGAGAGCGAGGAGGAGCTGGTGCCTGGCTTCGGTGGCACCAGCGGCGGGGAACGGCGGCGGCCGGTGCTGCCGCGACCGCAGCAGCAAGTGGTGGCGGCCCTAGGGCACGAGCCTGGGAGGGGGCCCCATGGCAGAGGGGTGGGGGAGAGGTGGAGGAGGGAAGTGGGGGGCGACGGTGGGGAGGCGGCGGCGACGGGCGGCGGCGGGGAAGCGGCGGCGGGGAGGTGGAGCAGAGGAGCAGGAAGACGCGCGCGCGCGTGGGGGAAATGGCGGGTAGGAGTTTTTTGGGGCGGGCCGGGTGTGGGGATTTTCATTTTTTTTTCTTAATGCTTTGCCGTCTGCTGGCAGACGGCAAAGAATTCTTTGCCGTCTGCCAGCAGACGGCAAAGGGGGTGACCGTTAGATAGCCCCCACCGTGAAACTGTGGGCCCCCCCTCTTTGCCGTCTGCTGGCAGACGGCAAAGAATTCTTTGCCGTCTGTCAGCAGACGTGTGCAATCGGTACTCGTAAGTGGGCCCCACAGGGCATAGCACTAGCTAGGTCAAAGAGCTTGACCTAGCTAGTGCTATGCCCTGTGGGGCCCACTTTAGTCTTTGCCGTCTGCTGGCAGACAGCAAAGAACTCTTTGCCGTCTGCCAGCAGACGGCAAAGAAGTGGCAGATGGCAAAGACCCTCTTTGCCATCCGCTGGTTCTTTGCCGTCTGCTTTGGCAAGACAGACGGCAAACAGCCTCTTTGCCATCAGCTGGCAGATGGCAAAGACCCTGATTCCAGTAGTGATAGGTGCTGTCTGACGATGTGGACAGCGAGGATGAAGATGTCTAGAGGAGGTACAAGAGGCAAATCCTGAGGGAGATTTATGCGGGAATGCATAACAGGCGTATTAGGACCTGGGACTGCGGCTATCGATGCCCATTTTGCTACCACAAGCTTCATGACGCGTATCAAAGTGTTCTGGCGCATGCAAGAGGACGGGCCGTTGGCTCCTTCAAGCAGAAGTATTCTCGCAGGGTGGCGCACGGCGCGTACGCCGAGTTCCTGGAGAAGCTTCAGGATCGTGCCGGCATGTGAGATGAGATGTGGGATCGAACTATGTACGCTTGAGCAATGCTTAATGATGGTTGAACTATGTATTTATGGTTGAACTATGCTTGTGTACGTGTATGCTTATTAGCTATGTCTGAGTATGTTTAATCTATGTTTACTTATGTCTAACTGTGGGATATGGATGCAATCAGTTCGGTTGATGGAATCTAACTCCGTCCTCATTTATTGGTCCCCTTTGTAATTTGTGTTAAATGTTGACCAAAGATTTAACTGACAAAATGTTAGTGCAGGTCAGCAAAAATTATATCGTTGGATGCGTATTTGAACATAGTGTTCAATGATATAATTTTTGGTGACATGCATACACATTTCTTAGTTAAATATTTGGTCAAAATTTGGTACAAATTACAAAGGGGCCAATAAACCAGGACGGAGGTAGTACGTCAATCACACACGGTTCCCAAAATTGGAACCGTGTGCAATGACCTTCATTTTGCCTATTGCGTCAATCACACATGGTTCCCAAAATTGGAACCGTGTGCAATGACTTTCATTTTGCCTGTTGCGTCAATCACACACGGTTGGCTCTAGCAAACCGTTGCCTCCGAAATTCTTTGTGGGACAAAAAACCCTCACCACCCAATTCAAAAAAGAAAAAAGAAAACCCTCGCCATCCCCACGTCACAAAAACCCTCACCCCGCCCGCCACCCCCTCCGGTCCCCATTCACACCGGCACAAGCTCCTCCGCGTCTATGCATGGCACCGCCTATCGCGGCGGTAACCACTTAGCTCGACGCCTGCCGCCGCCGCTAGGCTGCCGGCAAACCCCACCGCATTTCGCCACTTTCGCTTGCCACTGCCTATCGCCATCGACTTTCTCGACGCTGCTCGCGGTTGACCCAGCTCCGCTCGGTTGGGGAATCTGCCGTACTGAGGGTTCTTTCTCATGGACAACAAGGTAACTAATTTAATGAGATATTATCTCATCTCTTATCCCGGTTCATCTGTCTCCTTTAATCACCCGGTCGAAATCGCCGTGAATTCATTTTTATTCGAGATGATTTGAGGGTTTTCTTTCATTCATATAGTGTACAGTGCGCCGACACATCAGGACTTTGCGGCCTCCGCCAGACATTCCATCTCACCGTACCAGATGACTTGAGGATGCACGCGGTATGTTCAATCTCACCCTATATCGGTTGGCATGGCCTACTTTCCTGAACATATTCTAAATATTGCTACATTTGGATAAAAGGTGCCACATGCACCATATACGTCAAAGGGGATTTCCATGACATCATGTTTACCCTATCTGTTATTTCCTGAACATCTTCCTATATTAGGCAAATTAATGATGTATTGTTCTTTCGATTACTCTCATATTTCCATGACATCATGTTTACCCTATCTGTTTAATTATAGATATTTGTCCTTCGATTTCGACTGCTGTATAGTTCTTTCAATTTGGGCCCATATTTGCATGTTACCATATTTTCTTTAACAATCCTACCATTTTCTGCAGCGTGTCCCTTGCTATGCAACAGAATCTGTAGTGCACAATCTTTCCCTTTACATAAATCAAGAATGCAGGGATGTCATACTGCACACAAACAATGGATTTACAATCGTTGCTACTATAAGACTTGATGAACATGGTGACTCCTATTTTGGCACTGGCTTTTGGAAAGAAATTTCTAAGTTTTATGAACTGAAAGCTGGCACTAGAATTGCACTGCACATAAATGGGCCTGGTCATGAGATATATGCTAACTTCCCCGACGATATCATCCGTCCAGACTTTGTTCGAAGTAAGTTTTCTTTTCAACTATCTGCATGTTGACTTACCCAGCAATATCAAATGAATTGTGTAGTATTTAAGCAACCAATTGTTATTCCCTTTTCTTACTATATTCCTACCTAATAACTTCTAGTTACCAATACACTTTTCTATTGCCCTGTTTTAACTAAATATTCCCTGTACTCCCATTTCTATCAGAAAGCGCCGCTGACAAGGAGATTCCGGAGGTGGAGAATGGGGCTGCCAACAAGCGGATGCGGGGCGAGCTAGAACCGCAAGTGACTCCAGTAGGCCTAGACTTCATCAGCAGCCTCCCCGATGATATGTTGACAGTCATCATCTCCCTCCTCCCAATCAAATATGGGGCACGGACAACCGTCCTTTCCCGGCGGTGGCGCCCCCTATGGAACTCCAACCCTCCCAACCTCATCGACACTCACGAGCTCTGCCATGGCTATCGCAAAAGGTTGGATGCATTCTCCAAGATCCTCGGCAGTCACCTTGGCCCAACCAGAGGCCTTAGAATGGGCAAGTTATGTTCCAACGGCAAGGACCGAGCCAAGCTTGACGACTGGTTCCGATCCCCCGCCCTAGATTAGTTCGAGGAGCTCACTTTTGATGATGGGCATATGCGCTCGCTGCCAACGTCCATGCTTCGCCTCGCGCCCACGCTGCGCGTCGCCAAGTTCAGGAACTGCCATCCCCCCTTAATGACGCGCCCGCTCTTATTCTACCACGACTGAAGTACCTCAAGCTCGTCGCCGTCTGCCTCTCAAACGGTGACATGGAGCGCCTGCTCCGTGGCTGTACTGCACTCGAGTACCTTCGTCTTCAGGCGATCAATGGGTTGAGTACCTTCCACATCACCTCCATGACTCTCCCGACTATTTATGTGTGTTGCTGGTGCGGCAGGAATACATCACAAGATGTGTACCATGGTATGGTCATTGAGGACACACCTGCACTTGAGAGATTACTTGTAGTTGATCAAGAAGGTCCAACAAGAATCAATGTCATTTCTACGCCGAAATTGACAGTGGTGGGCAACTCATGTGACAAATACTCCGAACTTGTTAATGGATCCACACCCGTTCAGGTACAACAGCCGCCTTCTACCTCTCCTTCTACAAATTAACATTATTTCTAATTTTGAAGATGTTTGTTCGTCTGTCATTCAAAAAATGATTCCGACAAGCTTGACCCCGAAACTGCGCATAGTGAAGGTCTTGGCACTAGAATCTATCGGCCCCAACCTGGAGCAAGTTGTCAGTTTCCTGAGATGCTTTCCATGCCTGGAGAAGCTATATATCGAGGTGATGTTCCTTTCCTGTTAAATGTTAACCATAAGGGAGTTTAATTTGTGACACCTTTTTCCAAGTTTACAATGACAATGTACTACGATTTATGAAGGATTCTTTTGGAGGATTTCAGTACATACATGCCCCCCCCCCCATATTGGTTGCTTGATCCATATGGTTACAATCCATATGCATTTCTCCTTTGGATTCATCTGTACTAGTTTTCTTAGGGAACTTTTCATCCACTCCAACCTCTTGTGAAGATCGAAGATGGCATGTTAATCATGTCAGATTGAAGATGGCATGTTAGTGCATTTTACAAATCCTGCAAACCAAATAGGCCTGTAGTAGTGTTCAAAACTGCATGTACGCATTAACACGTTTTCTTCATTTGCAGATAAGATTGGGCCCAGTGGTGGATAATGTGATACAATATAACAATCACGTCGAATGCCTAGATCTGCATCTCTCAGAAATTACTTTGAACTCCTACCGAGGGACCTTACCGGAGATTATATTCGCCAGGTTCTTTGTTGTCAGAGCAAGGGTGCTGAAGGTAATGAGGTTTGCCCTACATTTATTTCGCAAAAATGAATGGTTTGTTGATCAGCACCGGCGCCTACGGCAGAATGGAATAGGCTCCAAAAATGCTGAATTTCATTTTGGAACTTTAGATGACAGAGTAATCGGAAGTCATCGTGTCAACCCCAAACATGACTTCTCAGTGGCTGACCCCTTTGCAAAAATTGTGAGGTTTCAAAACTAGACTTAGAAGTGGTAATATTAGTTTGAACCTCTCTGATATCCATGTCAGCAGATCAGCACGAGCGTTTGCAGCTGATGAGCTGAATTTCATTTCTAATATCTGTTTGAACCTTGTAATCTTCAAATTTGAGCCATGTAACTGGAATTTGAACCTTGTAATATTTCGAGCTTTTGTGGTACAATCGTTGAAATGGCATCATATGAGACTCGTATATTGGTAGCACTATTTTGACCTTAATATGCAATGGTCTTAGATTTTATTAACCATTCTCGAATCTATTTACCTTGTCGATCTCACAGCACACGATCTGTATAGCTAACTCGACTGCGATCTTTGACATTATTGCACATAGTTGGTTTCTTCCACCGTGTGCCCTGTAGAGCGCAGAATTAATTATCGCACTCGAGTGTCCATCATCACCCTTCTGCGTAACTTTGATCTCATCACCCACGGGTAAATTATGACCAAAGTCATTCCACACACTTCGTTTTTACAAAGCTTTTTGCCAATAAACGCCCACGATTTGTCCCTCTTCTAGCCGACGCGTGGCCAAACTAGCCGGGCGGGAAGCTTGCGCGGTAAACTACGCGGTAGCGAGGGAACAGGCTCACCGACGATATATTTGGTGCCTCTTCGAGCCCACGCGTGGTCAAACGAAACGCGTGTGGTGCGGTGTTGTCAAGCGTGCACTGGAATCCTCCGCTATGAACGCCATGACAAGACATGACGATTACAGGCCGGCTGGCCCTCATTTGTTACAGCGGCCATTTAAGCCTTGTGTCTCTTCAACCGTTTGATCGCGCCCCACCATTGCAAGAAGCACACCCACCATGACAAGTTCTTAGAGGGTATCCTGCGCGGCTCCAATGGCGCTCCGAGCGGGTGCCGACAACGAGTAGCAGTTCACCATGCATGCCATGGTGGACACCCACCGAAGGTTCACGGAGCTCTCGGTGGTGTACACCAGCAACCCGGTCTGGGTGGAGCACTCCATCCACATCATGGAGTTGTTGCTTGCCGAGGAGAAGTACAAGGTGGTCGGGTTCGACCTCGAGTACACCCGCGCTCGTGCCGGGTCTCGTCCCAAGGTCGCCGTCACCCATATGTGCGTGCGCAACCACGTCCTCATCTACCACTACTGCCTGGCCACAAGGCCTTGCGAGCGTTTCGCCAGGTTTGTCAACAGCCCCCACTGCATGTTCGCTACGGTGGACATCACCAATGATGTCAAGGTGCTCAAGAATTCGGGCATCGCCTGCCAGTATCTTGTCGACATCCAGGGCCAATACAAGATCTGGGGCAGCAAGGAGCATGAGAAGGACTCACTGGTTCACCTCGCCGAGGCCATCATCGACCCCTACTACAGAGACATGAAGGATTCCTGCAACAAGGACAAGCGTGCCTGGTACTCAGCCTGGATGGAGAAACTCGACATAGCTCACGTCGTGTACGCGGCCAAGGAGGCGTACACGAGCTACGACTTGTACAGGCGGATCGTTGACATGAGGAAGTGCCTCCTTCCCCAAAACGGCCAGGGATCCAGCCGGAAGCAGAGCAATGGCAAGCGTCGTCACAACAAGAAGTAGATGATTAGATCCTCGTTTCTCCTAGTTTAGTATGCATGTAATTGCTTACTTTGGTGTGTGGAAATGTTATGTGTGTAATCACTTGTGTAATTGTATGCTTAATTTCATTATGCAATGCTGTCTTTTTAAGTATATATGTTGATGCTCTGTAGACAGAGCAAATCACATCGCACACGGACTAAACAATGGAACCCATTGGTGATGATTTCATCAATCACTGACAATTGTATACCAGCAATCGTTTGCTCACAACACACACAGCTTTTTAACAGGAATCGTCTGTGTTGTTATCGGTCTTTCCACGCATTTCCGATTACAGACCTATTTGCCGCATATCACACACATCTTGTTAAGTTGAACCATTTCTGTTCTCTTGGCTCAACGCAAAAAGTTCATCCGAGTGAACTGTATGCCGTATATCGCACACACCTTCATCTAGCTGCCCGTTTCTGTTGTTCCGCCTCATCACATACAGTTCATCAGAGTGAACCATATGCTGTACATCGCACACGCCTTCATCTGGCGGCCCGTTTCTTTTGTTCCTCCTCATCGCAAATAGTTAATTGAACTGAACCATATGCCCATAATCGCACACGCAACAAAAATCGGAACCGTGTTTGATGCATCCGTCATCGCAAACATTTTCCACCTTTTTGACGATTTTTTTACACCATCGTTTGTGATTATTGCATCGCACACAGTTTCGTCGAAGGGTCTCTGATCGTAGTGTTGCGTTAGCAGCATCCTGCAGTAGTGGATGCAGAATCGTTTCGGTCTACTTGACACGGACGTGATGCCTATATTCATGATCATTGCCTTAGATATTGTCATAACTTTGCGCTCTTCTATCAATTGCTCGGCAGTAATTTGTTCACCCACCGTAATATTTTCTATCTTGAGAGAAGCCTCTAGTGAAACCTATGGCTCCCGGGTCTATTTTCCATCATATTACTTTCCGATCTACTATTTTGCAATCTTTTATTTTCAAATCTATAAACCAAAAAACACAAAAATATTTACTTTATCTTTTGTTTAGTTTTACCTATCTCTATCAGATCTCACTTTTGCAAATAACCGTGAAGGGATTGACAACCCCTTTATCGCGTTGGGTGCAAGTTGTTTGATTGTTTGTGCAGGTATTCGCTGATTTGTGCGTTGTCTCCTACTGTATTGATACCTTGGTTCTCAAACTAAGGGAAATACTTATCTCTACTTTGCTGCATCACCCTTTCATCTTCAAGGGAAAAACCAACGCAAGCTCAAGAAGTAGCAGGAAAAATTTCTGGCGCCGTTGCCGGGGAGATCTACGCCAAGTCAAGCCATACCAAGTACCCATCATAAACTCTCATCTCTTGCATTACATTATTCGCCATTCGCCTCTCGTTTTCCTCTCCCCCACTTCTAAAATGATTTTTGAAAAGATTTGCCTTTTTATTCGCCCTTCTTCCGTTCGCCTTCTTTCCGTTTGCCCTTATGTCTTATTTGGTTTGTTTGCTTGTTCGCTTGGTAAAATTGTGTGTTTATTGAAAATCAGAACCAAAGCTTATGGATCCTCATCCACTTGCTAATCTTTTTAAGAGATCCAATTATGTTGAACCAATTGCTAGTGAGTTGAGTGCACTAGATTATCTTTATGAAGTTTTGCTTGAAATCCGTGAATCTGAAAATTGTGATGAAGTGCTTTATAAAGTGATTCACGATAGATCTTTGAATAAAAAGCATGGTTTCAATGATGTTGTTATAAATTCTATTAATGTCAATTGTGCTAATAATATGCAAAACCCCAAGCTTGGGGATGCTAGTTTTGCTATTTCTACTACTTGTTTCAATCATCATGATTGGGGTGATTCTTCTTATGATCTTGAAAATTTATTTAAGCCTCATGATGAATATGTTTTCTATAATATTGAAAGTGGGTTTGGAAGAGTGTCAACTTTAGGAATTAATGATCCCACTATTTTGGAGATTGATCGATCTTATGAAATTTTTGATAAAAGTGGGCTTGGAGAAGTAATGACTTTATTTTATGTTGATCCCACTATTTTGGAAGAGTGTCAACTTTGCATGCATGAGGATCATAAAGAGAAAATTTTATGTGATAGCTATATTGTTGAATTTGCTTATGATCCTACATGTAATTATTATGAGAGAGGAAAATATGGTTGTAGAAATTTTCATGTTACTAAATTACCTCTCTTCATGTTGAGATTGCTATCGTCTCTTTCTTCTTCCTTGCATATGCTAGTTTTTTCTTGCCTTGATAATTTGTTTGATTATAAAATGCCTATGCATAGGAAGTATGTTAGACTTAGATGTGTTTTGTCATGTGTTTTATGATGCTCTCTTTGTGCTTCAATTCTTCTCTTTTATGTGAGCATCATTGAAATTATCAATGCCTAGCTAAAAGGCTTTAAAGAAAAGCGCTTGTTGGGAGACAACCCAATATTTTTCCTTGCTGTTTTTCAATAAATAATTCATCTAGCCTCTGGTTATATGTGGTTTTATGTTTTAATTAGTGTTTGTGCCAAGTAAAACCTTTGGGATGGCTTATGGTGATAGTTGATTTGATCTTGCTGCAAAATAGAAACTTTTTCGTCCAGTCTCAGAATTTTAATAATTCACTGGAGCCCTGGAAAACCCCGAAATTTTTATACAAGATTGATATACAATTTTCCTATGTTTTCCTAATTTTTAAGAATTTTTGGAGTTACATAAGTATTAGAACAATTCGGATCTTCGCAGACTGTTCTGTTTTTGACAGATTCTATTTTCTTCGTGTTGTTTGCTTATTTTGATGAATCTATGAGTAGTATCGGGGGGTATGAACCACGGAAAAGTTGGAATACAGAAGATATTACACAAATATAAATAGATAATAAATTCACAACAGTACCAAAGTGGTGATTTATTTTCTTATACTAACAGAGCTTATGAGATTTTCTGTTTAGTTTTGTGTTGTGAAGTTTTCAAGTTTTGGGTAAGGATTTGATGGACTATGGAATAAGGAGTGGCAAGAGCCTAAGCTTGGGGATGCCCGAGGCACCCCAAGGTAATATTCAAGGACAACCAAGAGCCTAAGCTTGGGGATGCCCCGGAAGGCATCCCCTCTTTCGTCTTCGTCTATCGATAACTTTACTTGAGGCTATATTTTTATTCACCACATGATATGTGTTTTGCTTGGAGCGTCCTGTATGATTTGAGTCTTTGATTTTTAGTTTTCCACAATCATCCTTTCTGTACACACCTTTTGATAGGGACACGCATGAATCATGATTTATTAGAATACTCTACGTGCTTCACTTATATCTTTTAAGCTAGGCAATTTTGCTCTAGTGCTTCACTTATATCTTTTTAGAGCACGGCGGTGGTTTTATTTTATAGAAATTGATGAAGTCTCATGCTTCACTTATATTATTTTGAGAGTCTTTAAATAGCATGGTAATTTGCTTTGGTTATAAATTCAGTCCTAATATGATAGGCATCCAAGAGGGATATAATAAAAACTTTCATATAAAGTGCATTGAATACTATGAGAAGTTTGATTCCTTATGATTGTTTTGAGATATAAAGATGGTGATATTAGAGTCATGCTAGTGAGTAATTGTGGATTTGAGAAATACTTGTGTTAAGATTTGTGATTCCCGTAGCATGCACGTATGGTGAACCGTTATGTGATGAAGTCGGAGCATGATTTATTTATTGATTGTCTTCCTTATGAGTGGCGGTCGGGGACGAGCGATGGTCTTTTCCTACCAATCTATCCTCCTAGGAGCATGCGCATAGTACTTTGTTTCGATAACTAATAGATTTTTGCCATAAGTATGTGAGTTCTTTATGACTAATGTTGAGTCCATGGATTATACGCACTCTCACCCTTCCACCATTGCTAGCCTCTCTAGTGACGCGCAACTTTCGCCGGTACCATACACCCACCATATACCTTCCTCAAAACAGCCACCATACCTACCTATTATGACATTTCCATAGCCATTCCGAGATATATTTCCATGCAACTCTCCACCGTTCCGTTTATTATGACATGTTCCATCATTGTCATATTGCTTTGCATGATTATGTAGTTGACATCATATTTGTGGCAAAGCCACCATTTATAATTCTTTCATACATGTCACTCTTGATTCATTGCACATCCCAGTACACCGCCGGAGGCATTCATATAGAGTCATATTTTGTTCTAAGTATTGAGTTGTAATTCTTGAGTTGTAAGTAAATAAAAGTGTGATGATCTTCATTATTAGAGCATTGTCCCATGTGAGGAGAAAGATGATGGAGACTATGATTCCCCCACAAGTCGGGATGAGACTCTGGACGAAAAATAAGAAAATAAAAGTGGCAAAAAAAATGAGAGAAGGCCCAAATAAAAAAAATGAAAGAAAAGAGAGAAGGGGCAATGTTACTATCCTTTTACCACACTTGTGCTTCAAAGTAGCACCATGATCTTCATGATAGAGAGTATCTTATGTTGTCACTTTCATATACTAGTGGGAATTTTCATTATAGAACTTGGCTTGTATATTCCAATGATGGGCTTCCTCAAATTTCCCTAGGTCTTCGTGAGCAAGCAAGTTGGATGCACACCCACTTAGTTTTCTTTTTTGAGCTTTCATACACTTATAGCTCTGGTGCATCCGTTGCATGGCAATCCCTACACACTCACATTGATATCTATTGATGGGCATCTCCATAGCCCGTTGATACGCCTAGTTGATGTGAGACTATCTCCCTCTTTTTGTCTTCTCCACAACCACCTTCTATTCCACCTGTAGTGCTATATCCATGGCTCACGCTCATGTATTGCGTGAAAGTTGAAAAGGTTTGAGAACACCAAAAGTATGAAACAATTGCTTGGCTTGTCATCGGGGTTGTGCATGATTTAAATACTTTGTGTGATGAAGATGGAGCATAGCCAGACTATATGATTTTGTAGGGATAAGCTTTCTTTGGCCATGTTATTTTGAGAAGACATAATTATCTTGTTAGTATGCTTGAAGTATTATTGTTTTTATGTCAATATAAAACTTTTGTTTTGAATCATACGGATCTGAACATTCATGCCACAATAAAGAAATTACATGGATAAATATGTTAGGTAGCATTCCACATCAAAAATTCTGTTTTTATCATTTACGTACTCGAGGACGAGCAGGAATTAAGCTTGGGGATGCTTGATACGTCTCCAACGTATTTATAATTTTTGATTGTTCCATGCTACTATATCATCTGTTTTGGATGTTTTATATGCATTAATATGCTATTTTATATTATTTTTGGGACTAACCTATTAACCTACAGCCCAGTGCCAGTCTCTGTTTTTTCCTTGTTTTTGAATTTCGCAGAAAAGGAATACCAAACGGAGTCCAAACGGAATAAAACTTTCACGATGATCTTTCTTGGACCAAATGGAAACCAGGAGACTTGGAGATGAAGTCGGAGGAGCCACGAGGTGGCCACAAGGACGGAGGGCACGCTTCCCACCCTTGTGGGCCCCTCGTGCACCTCCTGACCTAATTCTTTCGCCTATATATACTCTTATATGCCCAAACCACCAGAGGCATCCACGAAAATACTTTTCCACCACTGCAACCTTCTGTACCCGTGAGATCCCATCTAGGGGCCTTTTCCGGCGTCCTACCGGAGGGGGATTTGATCACGGAGGGCTTCTACATCAACACCATTGCCCTTCCGATGAAGCATGAGTAGTTTATCTCAGACCTACGGGTCCATAGCTAGTAGCTAGATGGCTTTTTCTCTCTCTTTGATTCTCAATACCATGTTCTCCTCAATGTTCTTGGAGATCTATTCGATGTAATACTTTTTTGCGGTGTGTTTGCCGAGATCCGATGAATTGTGGATTTATGATCAGCTTATCTATGAATATTATTTGAATCTTCTCTAAATTCTTTTATGAATGATTTGATATCTTTGTAATTCTCTTCGAACTATCGGTTTGGTTTGGCCAACTAGATTGGTTTTTCTTGCAATGGGAGAAGTGCTTAGCTTTGGGTTCAATCTTGCGGTGTCCTTTCCCAGTGACAGTAGGGGTAGCAAGGCACGTATTGTATTGTTGCCATCGAGGATAAAAAGATGGGGTTTTCATCATATTGCTTGAGTTAATTCCTCTACATCATGTCATCTTGCTTAATGTGTTACTCCGTTCTTTATGAACTTAATACTCTAGATGCATGCTGGATAGCGGTCGATGTGTGGAGTAATAGTAGTAGATGCAGAATCATTTCGGTCTACTTGACACGGACGTGATGCCTATATTCATGATCATTGCCTTAGATATCGTCATAACTTTGCGCTCTTCTATCAATTGCTCGGCAGTAATTTGTTCACCCACCATAATATTTTCTATCTTGAGAGAAGCCTCTAGTGAAACCTATGGCCCCCGGGTCTATTTTCCATCATATTACTTTCCGATCTACTATTTTGCAATCTTTTATTTTCAAATCTATAAACCAAAAAACCCAAAAATATTTACTTTATCTTTTGTTTAGTTTTACCTATCTCTATCAGATCTCACTGTTGCAAATAACCGTGAAGGGATTGACAACCCCTTTATCGCGTTGGGTGCAAGTTGTTTGATTGTTTGTGCAGGTATTCGGTGATTTGTGCGTTGTCTCCTACTGTATTGATACCTTGGTTCTCAAACTGAGGGAAATACTTATCTCTACTTTGCTGCATCACCCTTTCCTCTTCAAGGAAAAAACCAATGCAAGCTCAAGAAGTAGCAATGACCAAAGTATCATTACGTGCATCCGCCCCGCTGACACGAAGTGGGAGGTGGGTCAAGCACCCTAGCTAGGTAGCTACGACATTATGTCATTATATATATATATAACGGTGCTTTCGGGTTTGCGAGGCAGGTGCCACCAAAGTTTTGCATTTTGTATTTAAAGTTTTAAACATCACACCCTATATTCCTACATATATTTGGCCACTTCCAGGTGGTTCTTGACTTCTGGCCCCTCTCATCGATCTTCGACGATGCGCCCAACCATGGGCCCGCGCGGTCAAAGTTGTGCATTGGAATTTTGAACACCACAGACCACCCTTTTCACTCATATATATTTGGGCCACATGCTGGTGTGGCTGTCTTCTGACCCTCTCTAACGCTTTTTTTGCTACAAAGACTCGAATGACGCTCAACGGACACGGGTGTACTGGCTTAACCATGTGCGACGCAAGTGCGCTGTGAATCCCCACGACTGCGCAAGCATGACCAAAGGTGGAGGTACTGGCTTAACCGTGTGCTATGCTAGTGCGCTGTAAAATCACCACCTGCGCAAGCTAAAGGCGGGTAGTTTATTTAGATTGAATTCGACGTCTGCGTCTGAAAATTAGGATGAACCGTGTGCGATATACCAGCTAGCTAGAAATCTAAAAACAAACTACCTGCCTTGAGCGTTGCAAAAATCGGCGGTTCCGCCGCTTTTCCTTATTATCTTACACGCATATTTTTATTGGACCGTGTGCGATCTTGGGTAATTCCGCCCCGCATCAATTCCTTTACCCAAATGTTAGTAGCCGCCGTACTTCAACCATCGCCCCCACTCCTCCAGCACCGACCCTATAGTAAAATTGCAGTAGCCGAGGCATATGAACCGTCGCCCTCCCTCGTCCACCACCATCTCTACCCACCATTACTAAAATTTTCAGTAGCCATGGCGTATCCTCAAACACCACCCCGCCCCCCTCCACAGTCCCCCCACCCGCCCCCTCCCACCCTCGAACCCTAGCTCGCCGCCGCCGCCAACCCCTGTCGGTCTGCCCGTTCCTGCTAGCTTAGATAATAAAGTTCAGGTTACCAAACGATTCCCATACCGTTGCCCCACTCCCATGAGTTTTTAGATGAGGCCTGCGGTGTCCCTCCTCGCCAGATTCACATCCCCTGCTCCAGAATGTCGCAGCCTAAGCCCGACCACGTATCCCGGGGATCCCGATGAGCGTTCGGCCTAGAAGAGGTTTATCATGGCCTCTCCGGTGGACGTTGGTGAGGTGGCCGCCGTTCACCCCGACCTGTCGATCCCGGAGCAACACCTCGCCGCGGAAGACGGTGAAGATGTTGACTACGTTGCCATGCTGAAGGCTTCACGTCAGCGGGCTAACGTATTACTGTATCTCGGGAAAGCTGACTACGACATCAAGCTTGTTGACAGCGACGGCTTCACGCGGGCCATGTCACAAGTTAAGTGGTCCATCCCCAACCCCTCTGGTTCAACCGCCATTGTTCTCTTCGACGGCCCTGCCGCTAATCTCCTCCGCCACGCGGTCAAGGACCTGTGATCCTTGTACGCCATCGAGCCCATTTTGTCATTTCTCAAGGACACGTTCTATGGCGGCGGCTTGGTATCCTCAATTGCCAAGTCAGATCTCATCGACCACGACCACGAGGAGGGCACCCACAATGGTTCTTCCAAGGTGAAACAACCCATCTGTGACATCAGAGAGCGCACCATGGGTCTGTGCTCTTCCAACTGGAAGGATCCCGTCCATGACATGTGAGGCAACATCCTATCAGCAAATCCTACCTTTTCTAGCTTGCCAACCCGTACCCTTTGTTGTAGTAGCTTTTGCCATGTGGTGTTTTAACTATGCCGTGTTTAATTATTTCAGTTATGCAAAAATGTAATGTTCAATAGGGCCATGTGATGTTTAAGTATGAATTGTCCACTTCAGTTTCACGAATGGCTATATTTGGTTGTTTATTGTGAGTAGATGCCTTGTTTATCTGTATTTGGTACTTAGGTTGGTTGCGGTGAGCATTTGTCTAGTTATCAAACAGATGCCTTGTTTATCTATATTTGGTTGTTAGGTTGGTTGCAATGAGCATTTGTCCAGTTATCGAGCAGATGCCTTGTTTATCTGTATTTGGTTGTTAGGTTGGTTGCAGTGAGCATTTGTCCAGTTATCAAGCAGATGCCTTGTTTATCTGTATTTGGTTGTTAGGTTGGTTGCAGTGAGCATTTGTCCAGTTTTCAAGCAAATACCTTGTTTATCTGTATTTGCTTATTAGGTTGGTTGCAGTGAGCATTTGTCCAGTTTTCAAGCATATGCCCTGTTTATCTATATTTGCTTGTTAGGTTGGTTGCAGTGAGACTCTGTCCAGTTTTCAATGGCTATATTTTGTTGTTATACTGATCATTTATGCCTTGTTTAATTCAGTCATTCCCAATGTAATGTTCATTATGTGCAAGTCGGAACTGTGCCGCTCGATTGCATCAATACCAGTTTGAACGGCTATATTTGGTTCTAGTTATGCCTGGTCTAGTTAACACATGCCCTTTATTTCACTTTTACACATTTATCCTGTGTGATGTTTAAGCATGACCTATGTTCTATTCATTTTCAACAATACTAGTTTGAATTGCAATATTTGATGGTTGTTAAGCCTGTTATAGGTAACATTCCCTTCCATTTTATATCTGCTTTAACAGCATACTGAAACCAACACATTCAAGCTATCATTTGGAGATGATGTTGTTTACCTTTGCTATATTTGTTTGATGTTAAGGTTGCTGTACTTATCATGCCTTTCCACTACTTATGCAGGACAACAATGGGAGTGGCCACCATTTTCCGCCGAGGTTAGTTTCATCCCTCGGCTTATACTCCCCCCGTCGTTCCATAATGTAGTGCATATAGATCCAGGCCTGGACACTTGTTAGCTTCTAATATTGACTTGTTGCTTGTAGGTACATATGCCCTTGGCAAGGATCCACGCATCGACCCTTTTTGCATATGGGGCAATGAGATATTCATGAACAAGCATCAAGTGAGGAAACTGATAAGGATTATTAGCAAAAAGATACGAATGGTGGCAAGAAAATTATTTGTTTACGCTCTATCCAACACAACAGTGAGCTGTAGGATGGCAACTACAAACTCTGCAGCCTTCTCTTTCTACTGCCCATAATGAGTTGTTAGACAACAATGTCTGAATCTTTTTCGTTCGCAGTTGTTCTCGAAGCAGTTTACTCAAGATTACCTCGCAAAGTACATGATTGGTGGACACGCAATGAAGGTTAAAGTATTTCATCCAGACAACAATGACCATCGAGAAGTCCTAATGAAGACAGTGAAGGATGGACGGGCAGCCATCACAAGGGGTTGGCCTAGAGTCGTGCGCGCATTACGCATGGTGGAGGGCACAATATGGGCATTCTACTTCACCTTCTTCGTCAACTAGAATGTCTTTCGCCTCTCTCTTTACATTCTTTAGTACAACTGTGGTTCATCATTCTTTACTTGGTGCTTCTGTAGTTCTTCAGTATATGTACATGTGCATCGAATTATGCATTCGTGGTTGAACCTATATTTGTAATAAACATGGTTTGATATGAAATAAGTGATTGCCTACTTTCAAATTCAAAATCTATGATTTTTAAATGCAAGGATTAAATTAGGGATTACACTGCACACGGTTTGCAAAAGCGAAACGTCTGCGATAGACGTGGAGATCAGACACGTTTCTCGGATCCACTATGTGTGCGATCAATCTCTACTGCACACACGATCAGCCAAGAAAAAACGTGTGCGATTAACAATAGCATCGCACACAGTTCCTTCTTATTAAATGTTTGCAAATGTCACCTTATCACACACGCTTGGCAATTATGGACTATTTATGATGTTGTGCGCATCGCAAACGTTTGGTCATTGAAGAACGCATGCGATAGGTCTTCATCCGACGCGGGTATGACGGATGAATCGTGTGGGATTTATTCAAGCTTCGCATATAGTTTTATAGGGACAACTGTATGCGCTCTTACATCGAATTGCATACAGTCGAGGAAAAGTAAATGTGTGTGATTATCTGCTTATCGTACACGTTCTATAATCAGGAATTGTTTGTGATGGGTCACGCATCATAAACGTAGCACCACAGAATACCGACTGCGATGGCAATGCGAGCACAAATGAATTGCAAGGATGAAGCGTTTTGGATACTCGAGATATCATAAACAGTTTTATAGGGACAACTGTATGCATCAAGGCTCCCTATCCCCGACGGTTTCTGGGTCGTGTGGGAAGGACCCCCCTATCGCAGTCCCTCACTTGGCGACGGTTCAAAACACCGTCGCGGAAAGGGGTTAAAAACCGTGTGTATAGCACCTCGCTGTACCGGTGAAGGCTACAATTGATCCCCTATAGTTGTGGGTTATCAAGACCTTTTTATGGCGCCATTGCCGGGGAGCAATAGCATGTGGTGAATATTCTCGTGTGTGCTTGTTTGCTTTGTCACTAAGTAGATTTTATTTTCTGTTCTAAGTTGTTTTACATATTTAGTTATGGATATGGAACACGAAATACCAAAAAAATAGGTGTACTTGCTACTCTTGGAGATGGGGAACCTCCTAAAACACTCGATGCTCGTTACGTGAAAAATATTAAACACTAGTTTGATAATCCTGAGAAAACCCCATTCAACTTGATAATGGGAGACACGTTGGATCAACGTCTATACTTTAGGGATTATCACTTGACTCAAAAAGGGAAACTCTTACGGGATCAAATTCGTATGTTGCATTGGTATGCTCGGGATCTATGCTTGAGATATGATTATACTTGTTGCTCTAAGATGAAGGCTTCACACCTTCCCTTTTCATGTAAATTTAATGATAATGAAACCTTGGCTTCTTATGCTAATGGTATATATGATTACTATGATGTGGAACAAATAGAAGAATTCGTTGCTTTTAAGGGTGCTTAAATTGAATCTTTGTTTGAAAAGTGTGAAAATTTTGATGATGCTGTTTACAGACCTGAAAATTATGATATACTTAAATATTTCTATGAGAATTATGAATATAATGCTGATATTAATGAGTTTATTGAGAAAGTCTCCGCTATCCAAGAAGAGACTAATATTTTGCAGGAATCTATGGAAGAAGAAATTGATGATACTATGAGCTAATTGGATGAAAAAGATGACGAGGAGAGCGAAGAACAAAAGGAGGAAGAGCGGATTAGCTACCCGTTCCCACCTTCTAATGAGAGTAACTCTTCAACTCATACATTGTTTAATTTCCCTTCGTGCTTATCGAAGGATGAATGCTATGATAATTGCTATAATCCCTTGGATTCGTTTGAAATACCCCTTTTTGATGAACTTGATGCTTGCTATGCTTGTGGCCAAGATGCCAATATGAATTATCCTTATGGAGATGAACTTTCTATGGTTTCTTATGTTAAGAATGAAATTATTTCTATTGCACCCACACATGATAGTCCTATTATCCTTTTGAATTCTCCTAACTACACTATATGGGAGAAGTTTGCTTTTATTAAGGATTACATTGATGGGTTGCATTTTACTACTACACATGATGATTTTGATGAATATAATATGCATGTGCTTGCTGCTCCTACTTGCAATTATTATGAGAGAGGAACTACATCTCCGCCTCTCTATGTTTCCAATACGATAAAATTGCAAGAAATTGTTTATACTATGTATCGGCCTTTACTTTGTATGCATGAATTGTTCTTTTATGACATGCCGATGCATAGGAAGAGGGTTAGACTTCATTGTTGGATGATATATGTTACTTTGTGCT
The DNA here is from genome assembly GCA_011799875.1 of Thinopyrum elongatum. Taxonomy (NCBI): domain Eukaryota; kingdom Viridiplantae; phylum Streptophyta; class Magnoliopsida; order Poales; family Poaceae; genus Thinopyrum; species Thinopyrum elongatum. The sequence continues at coordinate 92,137,895 of CM022303.1, read as the reverse complement.
CACTGCTAAATTACAAATCATTGTTAATTAAAATTGGCTTTGATATACCTTGGGATCCGGGTGGATCAATTACTTGAGCACTTTTTACCTAGCTTAATGGCTTTAAAGAAATCACTGTCAGGGAGACAACACGGAAGTTTTAGAGAGTCATTTTATTCTGTTGAGTTCTTTTATAAAGTTTAAAACCACAAAAATATAGAGGGGAACATAAAAACTTTTCCAAAAAGAAAAGCGAAAGTGAGAAAGACGAGCATTGTTAAAGTGGGAGCTAGCCTTGAACTTTATTCATGCCCATGGAAACTTTGTGAACCTTGATTATAAAAAATTGACAACAAAAATAATTACACCCTTGTACAAATCCATTGTATTTTAAAAATAATGTGCCAAGATTTGCCTTTAGGATGATTAGATTGCTTGTTTGGTTTGTGCAATGCAAAAACAGAAACTTTGGCTGTAGTGCACGAATTTACATTGTTTACAGGAATGTCAAAAGTTTCTGAAATTTTTACACAGTACTTCTATGATTTTTTTTATTTTTTCCTAGTTTTTCAGAATTTTTGGAGTTACATAAGTATGGTTAATGTTCAGATTACTTCAGACTGTTCTGTTTTTGATAGATTCTGTTTTTGATGCATTGTGTTGCGTGTTTTGATGAATCTATGGATTATACCGGTGATATAAGCCATGGTGAAGTTAGAGTATAGTAGATATAATGCAAAAATAAAATATGAGTGAGTTTTCAACAGTACTTAAAGTAGTGATTTGTTTTATTATACTAACGGATCTCACGAGGGTTTTGTTAAGTTTTGTGTGATTGAAGTTTTCAAGTTTTGGGTGAGATCATGATGGATGAAGGAATAAGGAGTAGAAAGAGACTAAGCTTGGGGATGCCCGAGGCACCCCAAGGTAATATTCAAGGACTCCCAAGCAACTAAGCTTGGGGATGCCCCGGAAGGCATCCCCTCTTTCTTCTAACGACCATCGGTAATTTTACTTGGAGCTATATTTTTATTCATCACATGATATGCGTAAATTCTTGGAGCGTCGTGTGCCTTTTATTTTTCTTTTAGTAATGCACCATGTTGGTATGAGATAGTCCTTGGTTGATTTATAGAATGCTTCATGCACTTCACTTATATCTTTTGAGTATGACTTTATAGAATGCTTCATGTGCTTCACTTATATCATTTGAAGTTTGGATTGCCTGTTTCCCTACACATAGAAAACCGCCATTTGTAGAATGCTCTTTTGCATCACTTATATTTGTTAGAGCATGGGCATATCTTTTGTAGAAAGAATTAAACTCTCATACTTCACTTATATCTATTTAGAGAGTTAACAGGAATTGGTCATTCACATGGTTAGTCATAAAATCCTACATAAAAACTTGTAGATCACTGAATATGATATGTTTGATCCTTGCAATAGTTTTGTGATATAGAGATGGTGATATTAGAGTCATGCTAGTGAGTAATTATGGATTGGTAGAAATACTTGTGTTAAGGTTTGTGATTCCCGAAGCATGCACGTATGGTGAACCGTTACGTGATGAAGTCAGAGCATGATTTATTTTTTGATTGTCTTCCTTATGAGTGGCGGTCGGGGATGAGCGATGGTCTTTTCCTACCGATCTGTCCCCCTAGGGGCATGCATATTAGTACTTTGCTTCGATGGCTAATAAATTTTTGCAATAAGTGTGTGAGTTCTTTATGACTAATGTTGAGTTCATGGATTATACGCACTCTCACCCTTCCACCATTGCTAGCCTCTCTAGTACCGCGCAAATTTCGCCGATGCAATAAACCCACCATATACCTTCCTCAAAACAGCCATCATACCTACCTATTATGGCATTTCCATAGCCAATCCGAGATATATTGCCATGCAACTTCCACCATTCCGTTTATTATGACACGCACCATCATTGTCATATTGCTTTGCATGATCGTAAGATAGCTAGCATGATGTTTTCATGGCTTGTCCGTTTTTTATGTTATTGCTACGCTAGATCATTGCACATCCCGGTACACTTCTGGAGGCATTCATATAGATTCAGATCTTTGTTCTAGTATCGAGTTGTAATTCTTGAGTTCTAAGTAAATCAAAGTGTGATGATCAACATTATTAGAGCATTGTGGCATGTGAGGAAAGGATGATCGAATCTATGATTCCCTCACAAGTTGGGATGAGTCTCCGGACATAAAAAAGAGAGGCCAAAGAAGCCCAAATAAAAAAAGAGGCCAAAGAGCGCAAAATGAAAAAATGAGAGAAAAAGAGAGAAGGGACAATGTTAGTATCCTTTTCCACACTAGTGCTTCAAAAATAGCACCATGTTCTTCATGATAGAGAGTCTCCTATTTTATCACTTTCATATACTAGTGAGAATTTTTCATTATATAACTTGGCTTGTATATTCCAATGATGGGTTTCCTCAAATTGCCCTAGGTCTTCGTGAGCAAGCAAGTTGGATGCACACCCACTTAGTTTTCTTTTGAGTTTCATACGCTTATAGCTCTAGTGTATCCGTTGCATGGCAATCCCTACTCACTTGCATCGATATCGATTGATGGGCATCTCCATAGCCCATTAATTTACCTAGTTGATGTGAGACTTTCTCCATTTTTGTCTTCTCCTCACAACCACCATATTCTATTCCACCTAGTGATATATCCATGGCTCACGCTCATGTATTGCGTGAAAGTTGAAAAAGGCTTGAGAATTTTAAAAGTATGAAACAATTGCTTGGCTTGTCATCGGGGTTGTGCATGATCAAATACTTTGTGTGATGAAGATGGATCATAGCCAGACTATATGATTTTGTAGGGATAACTTTCTTTTAGCCATGATATTTTGAGAAGATATGATTGCTTTATTAGTATGCTTGAAGTATTATTGTCCTTAAGTCAAATTATAGACTATTGCTTTGAATCACTCGTTTCTTAATATTCATGCCATGATTAGATTATATGATCAAGATTATGCTAGGTAGCATTCCACATTAAAAAATATCTTTTTTATCATTTACCTACTCGAGGACAAGCAGGAATTAAGCTTGGGATGCTGATAAGTCTTCATCGAATCTATAATTTTTGATTGTTTCATGCCAATATTCTACAACTTTCACATACTTTTGGCAACTTTTTATATTATTTTTGGGACTAACATATTGATCCAGTGCCCAGTGTCAGTTCCTGTTTGTTGCATGTTTTTTGTCTCGCAGAATATCCATATCAAACGGTGTCCAAATGTGATAAAAACTTACGGAGATTGTTTTTGGAATATATGTGATTTTTAGGAAAAAGAATCAATGCGAGACGATGCCCGAGGGGCCCACCAGCCCTAGGGGCGCGCCCCCCTACCCTGGGCGTGCCTGGGAGTCTTGTGGCCACCCCGTCAGGCGGTTGGAGCCCTTCTTCGGCCGCAAGAAAGCTAATATCAGGTTAAAAGTTGTGTTAAAATTTCAGCCCAATTGGAATTACGGATCTCCGAGAATTTAAGAAATGGTGAAAGGCCAGAAAACAGGGCGCGGAAACAGAAGGAAACAAAGAGAGAGATCCAATCTCGGAGGGGCTACCGCCCCTCCGCCGCCATGGTGGCCATGGACCAGAGGGGCAACCCTCCTCCCATCTACGGTGGAGGCCAAGGAAGTAGAATAAGGAGGGGGGCTCTCTCTCCCCCTCTCTCCCGGTGGCGTCAGAACACCGCCGGGGCCATCATCATGACGGCGATCTACACCAACAACTTCGCCGCCGTCATCACCAACTCTCTCCCCCTCTATGCAGCGGTGCAACACCTCTTCTCCCCGCTGTAATCACTACTTAAACATGGTGATCAATGCTATATATTATTTCCCAATGGCTATCCTATGATGTTTGAGTAGATCCGTTTTGTCCTATGGGTTGATTAATGATCATGATTGGTTTGAGTTGTATGTTTTATTATTGGTGTTGTCCTATGGTGCTCTCCATGTCACGCAAGCGTGAGGGATCCCGCTGTAGGGTTTGCAATATGTTCATGATTCGCTTAAGGTGGGTGGCGTGAGTATTCACCCCACGCTATTGCTCCCCGGCAACACCGCCAGAAAAAGGTCTTGATAACCCACAAGTGTTGGGGATCAATTGTAGCTTTTTTCGATAAATAAGAGTATCGAACCCAACGAGGAGATAAAGGTAGAATTTATATTCTCTTCAAGTTCAATCGACCACCGATACAACTCTACGCACACTTAACATTTGCTTTACCTAGAACAAGTATGAAACTAGAAGTACTTTGTAGATGTAAGGATAAGTTTGCAAGGATAAAACTAGATGTACTTAGCGAGAATAAAACTACGAGTAATTTGCAAGATAATAAAAGTTAGTTGTTTGGTAGAAAGCTTTTTGTAACACAAGAGAAGGATTTGTCCCTAGGCAATCGATAATTAGACTGGTAATCATTATTGCAATTTTATATGAGGGAGAGGCATGAGCTAACATACTTTTCGTACTTCGATCGCATGCACGTATGATTGGAACTCTAGCAAGCATCTGCAACTAGTAAGGATCATTAAGGTAAAACCCAACCATAGCATAAAGTAGCAAGTCCTCTTTACTCCCATACGCAACAACCCCCTTACTCGGGTATGTGTTTCCGTCACTCACGCCACACACCATAAGCGAATCATGAACGTATTGCAATACCCTATGATACGTCTCCATTGTATCTACTTTTCCAAACACTTTTGCTCTTGTTTTGGACTCTAATTTGCATGATTTGAACGAAACTAACCAAGACTGACGTTGTTTTCAGCAGAACTACCATGGTGTTGTTTTTCAGCAGAACAACCCGATTTTAGAGAATTTATAAAGGCAGAATTAGGTCAAATAGCTTTACATGGGCCCCACAAGCCACCAAGGTGCACTCTAGTGCCTCGTGGGCTCTTCCTTCATCTTCTGGCCCTCTCTCAAAGCTTCCAGGGTCTCTTTTGTCTAGAAAAAAAATCGTCAAACAATTTCGTGGCATTTGGACTTCGTTTGGTATTGATATTCTGGAAAACCAAAAACATGCAAAAAAACAACAACTGGCACTTGGAACCAAGTTAATAGGTTAGTCCCAAAAAAAGATATAAAAGTGCATATAGTTACATATAAAACATCCAAGATTGATAATATAATAGCATGGAACGGTCAAAAATTATAGATACGTGATACGTCTCCAACGTATCTATAATTTTTTATTGCTCCATGCTATTATATTATCAATTTTGGATGTTTTATATTCATTTTATAGCAACTTTATATCAGTTTTTGGGACTAACCTATTGACATAGTGCCCAGTACCTGTTGCTATTTTTTCTTGTTTTTTACTTTGCAGAATATCAATACCAAATGAAGTCCAAATGCCACGAAACTTTTTGGAGATTTTTTTCTGGACAGAAGACACCTTGAGATCCAAGGAAATGCACGAGGGGAGGCCCATAGGGCCCATAAGGCACCAGGGCGCCAGAGGCCCCTGGCGCGCCCTGGTGGGTAGTGGAGCCCACGGGTGGCCTCTCCACCGACTATCAGCTCTATAAATACTCTAAAATCCCAAAAACCCTGGAGAAGTCGAGAGATTAGAGTTTCCACCGCCGCAAGTTCCAGAACCATGAGATCCAATCTAGAGGCCTTTTCCGGCACCTTGCCGGAGGGGTCAACGATCACGGAGAGGTTCTTCATCATCACCCTTGCCCCTCAGATTATGCGTGAGTAGTTTACCACAGACCTACGTGTCCGTCACTACTAGAATCTGGCAATTTGCCATCTGTCCCCTCTTTGCCGTCTACCAGCTGACGGTAAAGAGGCTCTTTGCCGTCCGCCTTGGAAAAGCAGACGGCAAAGAAACAACTGATGGCAAAGACTCTCTTTGCCATCAGCCCTCTCTTTGTCGTCTGCCAGCTGACGGCAACAAGATCAAAGGCAGACGACAAAGAGCCTGGTGGGCCCCATGGTGCATGGCATGGCTAGGTCAACTTCTTTGCCATCAGCTAGCAGACGGCAAAGAGGGGACAGATGGCAATGTGCCTCCTTTGCCATCTGCTAGCAGACGGCAAAGAAGTGGCGTGGGCCAGCCCTAACGGTCCCTCTCTTTGCCGTCTCCTAGCAGGCGGCAAAGAGGGTGCCTTAACGGGGCGACCCGTCTCTTTCTCTTTCTCTCTCTCTCTCTCTCTCTCTCTCTCTCTCTCTCTCTCTCGCCCGCTCCTCCTTTTGTCGCCGCCGCTGTCCAGCCCCGTCCCCTGGAGCCAGACCCGCTGCCGGCCAGCCCGCCCGCCCGGCCCACCGGACCCAGGCCGCGGCGGCCGCCCCGCGGCGCCCCATCGCCGGATCACGCGGCCCCTGCGCCGCGCCGCCCCGACCCGCCTCCTTCCCGCGCCATCCTCCACCGGCCGGCCTTCCTCCACCAGCCCCCTCCCCGCGGCCATCCTCCACCTGCCGACCTCGCCGACGCCAAAGCAAGGTGAGGTTCATTTTTTTTCTGTTTTTTCCTATTTAGGTTTAGGTTTAGTGCTAGGTGTAGGTTAGTAATAGGTTTAGGTTTAGGTTTAGATAAATAAAATAGGAAGAAGAAAGATGAAAAAAAAAGAAGAAGAAGAAGAGGAGGAGGAAGAAGAAGAAGAAGAAGAAGAAGAAGAGGAGGAGGAGGAGAAGAAAAAAGAAGATGAAGAAGAAGAAGAAAGAGGAGAGGAGGAGAAGAAGAAGAGGAAGAAGAAGAAGAAAAGGAAGAAAAGGAAGAAGAGGAAGAAGAAGAAAGGGAAAAAGAGGAAAAAAAATAAGAAGAGGAAGAAGAAGAAAACGACACCCCGACCCCGAGACGACACCCCGACCCCGACACGGCACCCCGACCCCGACACGACACCCCGACACCCCGAGAGCCTGACACCCCGACACCCTGACACCACGACACCCAGACACGACACCCCCGGCACCCTGACACCCCGACCCCGACACGACACCCCGACACCTCGACCCCCCAACACCACGACACCCAGACACGACACCCCCGACCCCCGACACCTCTTTGGCCTCCTGTTGACCGAAAAGGTGCTCTTCGGCCTTCCAGAGGCCGATCGGGTCATATATTTGTGAATTATGAGTTAGGTCATATATTTTTTGATTTTGTTATAAAAAACATCATATTTGTGTTGATCTGGTGGATTTAAATGTGCAGTTGTTTCGTTGTTGCGAGGGTCTGGTGTTCAACGACCTGCTCGTGCGTTCGACGAGCTCCGCCCCTGCGTTCGTGGGTGAGCAGAAATGACATCTCCTCCTCCCCCCTTCATTTGCTCTGTTCCAGGCTTCATGCCAATGAAACTTGCTAGCTATATGTGTCTTCAATCATCAGTATGCATGACCACTATGTGTCTCCCGTTTGAAAGGGTTACATCTATAAATATGCATGCATTTGCATATTTATAACCGTGATTCTTTCGAATTGTCCAACGTTATCCATGGACAACCCGAGTATACGTAGATTGGGTTCGTTTTCCCATATGCTCTGCTCCGAATCCGATGCAGAATTTCGTCAGTGCCTCCCGGTTGTTCTCTGGGTACACATCCTCTCTGCTTATTGCCGAGACATGTATCAGAAGAACAGCGGGAAGGTGCTGCCGAAATTTTGCGTCGGATCTGGAGCAGAGCATGGGAAAACGAACCCAATCTACACATACTCGGGTGGGATTAGGACCTATCTTTACCTATTAGCATCTAGGTTGCATGGACGTAATAAAACTGACAAACTCCATTAACTGATGAATATGGCTTGCTGAATTATGTATATATTTCTTGTGTGTCCAGTAGCTAGGCAAGATGAGTGATCGTGCGTGGATGTACACCGGTCACACTAGTCAGGAAGACATGACCGATGAATGGTTAACAAAAACCAAGGTGTTTGTGAGAGCCGCATTTGCAAATGGCTAGAGAAAAACCTGGTGCCCCTGTGTCCGGTGCGACAACTATCATAAGAGGAACGAGCTTGAAATGAGTAAACACCTGCAGAAGTGGGGTTTTACGCCTGCTTATATGGTCTAGACATTTCATGGTGAGTCTGCCCAACGTGCCAGAGCCGAGGTGGTTCATCATTGCACCGACAAGCATGGTACCGGGATTGAAGACATGGTGGAAGCCTTTGATGATGCTCAGGATTCGGACGATGAGATGGAGGAATCTGCAAAGGCCTTCAATGATATGTTGGAGTCTTCAAAACGTCCTCTCCACGAGCACACTGAGCTTTGTCAGTTGGATGCCATCTCACAAATAATAGCTCTGAAGGCTCAATTCAACTTGGGCAGAGAATGCTACGAAGCGATGATGACAGTATTTGGATGCTTTCTACCCAAAGGCCATGTACTACCTGCAAACATGTAGCAGTCAGACAAAATCCTCCGTGCTCTTAAGATGCCCTATGAGAAGATACATGCCTATGAGAAAGGATGTGCCTTATTTAGGCTTGAGTATGCAGACTTGAACTATTGTCCCATTTGCAAGTCATCCAGGTATGTTGTGGTAGACAACGGTATGGGTGAGAAGACGCAGACCAAAATCCCCGTTAATGTTCTTCGGTATATGCCAATCGTACCAAGACTTCAACGTCTTTTCATGGTCGAAGAGACGGCCAGACAGATGACATGGCACAAAACGGGCAAAAGAACCCAACTAGATGCAGATGGGAATCTGATGATGGTGCACACATCGGATGATGAAGCGTGGAAGCGCTTTGATGCATTACATGCGGGAAAAGCGGCAGATCCAAGGCATCCTCGAGTCGCCATCAGCACGGATGGGTTTAGTGTGTTTGGTCTGACGATAGCCCAATACAGTTGTTGGCCCGTATTTGTCATTCCACTCAATCTCCCCCCCCCGGATAGATTATTCAAAGAAATAACATTTTCCTGACGTTGATAATTCCAGGGCCCAACTATCCGGGGAAGAATATGAATGTGTACATGCAGCCGCTTAAGGACGAATTGAAAGAAGCTTGGGATAATGGGTTCAAGACATACGACGCCTTTAGCAAACTGAACTTCATAATGCGTGTCTGCTACATGTACTCGATGCATGACTTGCCGGCGAATGCGCTATTCGTTGGCTGGTGTGCGCATGGAAGGTTCCCATGCCCCACATGCAAGGAAGCTCTTGAGTTTCGTTGGCTGCAGGCCGGTCGCAAGTTTTCTTGTTTCAACTTGCGTAGGCAGTTCCTGGATCCTCGCCATAAGTTCAGGACAGACAAGAAGAACTTCATCAAAGGTAGAGTTGTCAAAAACTCTGCACCACCTGCGTTGACAGGCCAAGAGACCCTGGTATTTCAAGGGGTATAATTCGAAACACGCCTAGACTCACAAGACATGCTTGTGGGATCTGCCTTACTTCTAAGACCTCCTTTGCCCACACAACATCGACCTGATGCACACTGAAAAGAATATCGCCGAGGCACTTTTTGGTACATTGTTCGGCATAGAGGGGAAGTCAAAGGATAATACTAAGGCTAGAGTCGATCAGGAGGCGCTATGTGATAGACCGTTACAAAACATGCAAGAACCGAAAGGAAATCAGAACTGGACAAACCCAAAGGCATGGTTCAATCTTGGAAGACCAGCTATGAGGGAAATTATCTTGTGGGTGAAAATGCAGTTGATGTTCCTCGATGGGTATGTAGCGAATCTAAAGAGGGGAGCGAGTCTTGAAAAATTGAAAATATTTGGTCTCAAGAGTCATGATTGGCACATATGGATTGGGCGGGTAATGCCGGTGATGTTGCGTGGCTTCATCCCTGAGGATGAATGGCTAGTACTGGCAGAGCTGAGCTATTTCTTCCGTGTTCTTTGTGCAAAAGAACTATCGCCTAGCCTGCTAGAAGAAATGGAAGAGTTGGCGCCGGAGTTGATTTGCAAGTTAGAGAAGATCTTTCCGCCAGGCTTCTTTAATCCAATGCAGCACTTGATTTTGCATCTCCCGACCGAGGCAAGATTGGGGGGGGGCATGCAAAATCGTTGGTGCTACGCAACTGAGAGGATGCAGAAGACGCTTCGAGCAAAATGTAAAAATAAACATAGAATTGAAGCATCGATGGCCGAGGCATTCATTACTGAGGAGGCGGCAAACTTCATGACAGCACACTATGAAGCCAAAAATAGTCATTTGCATAATCCGAAGCCTCGGTACAATGCTGGCGACCCTAAAAAGGGTGGATCCAACCTCAGCCTATTCAAAGGGAAGCTCGCACCAGCCGGTGCATCTAATTCCTTATCGTTGGATGTTGAAGAATGGTGGACCATTTCGTTGTATATCTTCAACAACCTAACAGAAGTGCGGCCGTACATCGAGTAAGTTGTTGGTACATTGTTTCGCAACTTCTAATTCCTTTGAACTGCTCTTATTCCCGGATATTTGATACAGTCGATACGTCGCCAAATTCTCGTATGGAGCGGTGATCCAAAAGGACTCCGTCGAAGAGTATGAGCTTCTGGCAAAGCATGGAGGCGGCTATCCCGGGTTCATCTCTTGGTTCAAACAAACGGTAATTTCCATTAGACCATTTAATTTCTTCGTCTAATTTGCGGCTAATGCAACAATCCTTTCGTATTAAACTTGTAGGCTAATTCAGAGTTTATGGACGCCGAATTGAGACAAGTCGCTAATGGTTTTGACTTTAAGGTCCATTCATTTGACAAATACGACATCAACGGGTATGGCTTTCGTACCTATGGCAAAGAGCTATCTATGGCCGACCGAAAGTCTACAAATTGTTGTGTCTCTGCTATCGGCGAAGGAGATACCGAGTATTATGGAAGAGTTGAAGCAATTTATGAACTTCTATTCTATGGTGCAAACCCACCAAACGTCGTAGTCTTCAAATATTATTGGTTCCAGCCGAAGGAGACTAGAAGGACTCATGAACATATAGGGCTAGTCGAAATCAAACAAAGCACCCATTTGGATGTTCCCGATGTCTATATTACGGCTCAACAGGCAACCCAAGTTTTCTATCTACCATGGGCCTGTCAAAGTGATCCAAATCTCAATGGTTGGGATGTCGTTTATGAAGTGCCGCCACGTGTTAGACCACCTCCCCCCAATGAAGAGGATTATGAACCTCACATTAACCCAGACACATATGAAGGAGAATTCTTCCAAGAAACACGTCTTTCCAAAAAATGTTTCAAGAACCGCTCTACTTCACCCCAGAACATTGAAGTAGATAGCGATAGTGAATCCGACTTCACCCCTGAGCCGGAACAAGAAAAGGCAGAACAAGAAGAGGTTACTGCTGCGGATGACCTGTCAATGCTTGACCGATTACGTAAAGGAGGCCTTCCACATGTTGATGCATTTATTGATGATGATGAGCACGTCATTACTGATAGTGATGATGATGATGCATTTATTGATCCCGGAGCATATATAGACGATGAAGATTAATATTAGTAATGTCAGGTATTCAATTATTATTATGTACATATATATTATTAATTAGTTCATGTTATTAGGTATTCAATTTTTTATTATGTTCATGATGATGATACACTTAAATTATATACATACTAGTCATCAACCCGTGCATATGCACGGGCTAGCTCTTTTAATATTAAATGTCACAAAGTGTGTAGTAATTACAAATGTTGGACATTAATATGAATATGTTATTATTGATTGTTATTATTATATTTGTGGACACCATGGTTACAAATTCAAAAGTTGTTGCATGTATCATGTAATCGTGACTTATAAGTTTCTAAAAGGTATATGATCAAGTGCCCGAATTGTAACATATATGTTCTTGTCTTTTCACTACCTAAAAAGACATACATCTTCATTTTTGCGATAGAAGCACCGTAGAATTCGATCTTAAAACCATTTGCTTCATGGATTAGATTTTATATGCATACAACATTCAAGCAAGTCCTCCCTCGGAAACATTGGTTTGTACCTAGTTTTGTTTGATTATATAAGAATATGTTTGTATAAAGAACAATGAACATGCATGGTTTTCTATGAAAATATGTGACACTGTAGAATAATATATATAAGAAATTTCTATTTTCTCATACATTTAAGAGCCATACATTATTCAGATTTTATGTTGTTGTCTAAACCAATAAATTCTTGCTGAATTTCTTTTATGATTAATAAAGCTGCTGGGACTCTGATAGATCATTCAGATTTAAGTTGTGCATACCAAAAAAATTCATAAAGAATTTCTTTTATGTTTGACTGGATTCTTTAATACTCTCTATTCCTACTACACACATATATACCACATACATAATCATGGTATGTGATCTTTGGGGCTAATGATACATCTATATTTTCTTGTTACTGTAGTTATTTTTATTGTTAAGAGATATTCTAATATATATTATTTTCTATTAGTTATAGGGCCAAACTAATGATACACATAGACGTACTATATAAAAAAGTAATAAGTGCAATCCGCACTTGCGAAGAATATCATGTGAATCCATGTAATTCGTTAGTGCAAGTATTCCATGCAAAGAAGCATAATCAACGCTAGAGCGGATTTAGCTCGTAGACTAAACTTGCACGACATCACTATCTTGCACCTGGTGACATCAGATGCAGCCAGCATCCAGCGGCGTATGGGAGGAGCTTGTCAAGCCATTCGGTACACGTCGTTGCTTCATGATATGAGCCGCTCCATCCAAAGTGAATTATCTTTGTCAAGCAAGACACGCTCATCCACATTCTGGCCAATTAATTGGCATAGCAGATCGGCCTTCCTTTGCGGAAGGACGACGTGTGCTCCCTTGTTCAGATCATTTATTAGTAGTAAGCAAAGCTGTAGAAATTTGGACTGGATTTAAATTTTATTTAAACTTGTGGAGATGCAAGATTTTTTTTTGCCTCTGCATCAATCGATGCATGCAGCCATATTATTAAAAGTCGAATGTTCTTTGATCAAATGTTGTTTGTTTGTTTATATACAGTATATTGGAAACATGATGTGACGACTACTCATTACTGAGACATTGTCCAGCTGCCCCTATGCTATCTATACCAACATAACTATATATACCAATCGGTATATTTAAGCGGCCCAATGTGGCCAACCCAAGAAATCAAAACTTAGTATGATTCCTCAAAAATAATCTATTCCTCAAAATAAATATATAGAAAATGACACCTAACCTATTTCCAAACAAGATTTCCTAGGTTCTTTGTGTCCTCGACTATATCGATTAGTCTTGAGTCTTGATTCGATCCAAGCCAGTCCCGACCAACTCCACTTTCCTGGTAGACAAACTTCCGCTCAATCTCCCTTGTAACATTATACTGAATCCACAAAAAATGATAGATTTATTTTCTGAGCTAGCATATAGAAAAATAAATTAGACCTATCATAGATTGAATTCTGAAAAAGGAAAATATAACTGCAAAAACCATATGTTGCTACAGTTGGCTCCATGTATTTCAAAGTCCAAACAGCCCCTGGTAAATAAACAATTGTGGGATAAAATAAGGTACTGGAATATAAATGTCCTCGGAAATAGAAAAAATGAGATTGAAAGGTCGAAGTGGAAAACAATTAGGAGATCCTGCATGTTGGAGTGGATCGTACCTGCTAAATTAACATATCATGTGATAAAATTATGTACTGGAACAAACATGGTAGATTGCTTGATAGGATATCGTGGGACAAAATCATGTACATATACATGATGGATTGCTGCACTTGAAAAGTGATGCCTAAAGGATGAGGTGGAACACGGTTGATATACATGATGGATTGGTGTAGTTAGAAAAGTGAGATTAAAAGGTTAGAGAGGAACACCATTGAGGGAGTTGAGCGTACACTTGATTTGGCGGACAAAAATCACAGCCACCGGCCATACGTAGGAGAGGGGAGAGCCAGATTGAAGGGGAGGAGGAGGCAGCGGCCATGTATAGGAGTCCACCGTGATTTCAATTGGGGGAATATTTAATTGATGGAGTATTTTACGGGCAATCACCCGGGTCGTGGGTTTCTTTCCTTTTTCGTTGGAGTTTTTATATGGGTGGAGTCTTTCCTTCTTTTTCTGCGAGGCTTTCCTTTCATTTGACGTGGGGCTATCCTTTTTTTTCTGCAGGAACGGATATAGGCTTTCCTCTTTTTTTTTTGACGTGAGGCTTTGCTTTTATTTTGAGGGAACGGATCGAGGCATTATTTATTTTGTATACCACTGATGTTGCACGCGTCAGATGCATTTTTTGTGGTACGGGCCATCTCTGTTACGCAAGTTATCCTTCAATCCTGGACGTAAATTTTACAATCCAACGGTGTAATTAATTTTGATGATGTGGATTAATGAGATTACTTGAAAGGTGCCTCCAATTAGTAAATAGAAGATTATTCATGTCAGGTATTCAATTTTTTTATGTTGTGCTAATTTCGTTTACCCTTTGTCATTGCAGGTGTTGACAGATGGTGGGCACGGGTCGAGAGCGCTCCGAGCCTCCTTCCTCGGCGCGTGCTGGGACGGGTGCTTCCATTCCACCCCAGCACCTCCGGAGAGCGCTGATAGACAGTATGCAGACACCACCGGTGGCCGCTTCTTCTTCGGCCGGGAGAGGTCGGGGGAAGAAGAGGGGTGCTAGAGGTGGACGTGGCGGCGGGAGAGGTAGGAAGGCTGCTATGCCTTCCTCGCCGCCACCCCCAGCTGATTCACCCGACCACAGGACTGCTCCGTCTGAGGTGGACCTGTCTCGGACTCCGGTCCATGAGCCTCGGGCCGACCAGCCTCGGGTCGCCGAGCCTTCGCCCCACGAGACTCCGGTCCCAGAGTCTTGGTCCCACGAGACTCCGGTCCCAGAGTCTTCGTCCCACGAGACTTCGGAGGCTAGTGGCCATGCTGATGGCGGCGAGGACCACTTTTCTGATGATAGCTATAGCGAGGGCGAGTTGGTTGAGGGGGCAAGGTCTACCAGCGTGGTGGTACAAAGCTCCCGCCCGTGCCGGCGACCCGTGAGCAGAGGTGGTTGATTGCGCCTAATGGGGAGAAGTAAGTGCATTTACTCTTTTTTAACCTTTTGCCTTCATGTTTCTTCAAATTAATATCTAATGCGTTGGCCTTGTCATACTGCAGAGGTTGGAAACACAGCCCTGGTGTCCGCAAGCCCAACCAGGTCCTTGGTGTTCTTTGCCAACAGAACTTCCCGGGGTGGGTCACGTTGCCCGGTGAGGGTCAGGTTCCATAGCTAGCACTGAGCTGGGAGCTGTACTTGGCTGCCCCGGCCCCGCCGGAGGAGAGGGTCGACGGTGTCTTGTGCCACATGGTGGCCGACATTGTAATCCAGACGTTTTGGGTAATTTCTCCTTACATAATTAAAAATCAACAGTACCTAGTGATTGTACTAATCAATGTTGTCTTGTTTGATTGCAGAACCTTCTACAGGTGTCTTGAGGGAGAGGAGGAGGCCGCGGCTATGGTTATCGAAGCCGAGTGCAAGCGCCTACTTCAGAACTTACGGCACGAGGCTCGGGTGCAGGCTGTTCGAGACTACTATGCCTCGACTGGTATTAAGAGGTCCAAGACGAAGTGCTGGGCAAGTTTCTGAGTAAGGAGAAGTACATGAAGGTAATTACCTATTCTTAAGGCCTTGTACTTAGTTTCCTTGATTTGATTCGTAGGCGTAGCGCTGAATTTTCTCTTGACTAACTTAGGTGCCCCCGAGATGGTGTGCGCATAGGATGGACTGTTGGGAGGCGTTGGTGGATGAGTGGTGCTCTCCCCAATGGCTAGCCGTCCACAACAAGGCCAAGGATAAGCGTGCCCAAATGGTTGGTGTGCCACACCATCAAGGGAAATCCAACCTATATGAGTAAAGGGATAACTGGGTATGTGGTTTGCTTCATGATTCATGCAATTTCATTCTTCATGCTAGCTTGAGCCCTTAACTAATATTTTGTTCCTCTCTTTTAGGCGCGACACAACAAGAAGGAGGTGCCAGGGGTGTTCGACCTCTATGCCATGCCCCATACTGCCCCGTACAAGAAGGCCAAGGCATTCTCTGAGTCTGACCTCGATCATCCAGAGAGCTTCACCAACATCTCCTCCCACCACAAGCTCGTGAGGTACAGAGACGTGGGGAAGATGAGGAAAGGGGAGGACTTTAACCCGAGCCAGCGTCCTTTTGATCGAGAACTGGTGATGATATCTAGTGGCGGGAGGTCCCATGGCTCGATAGCCATTGGGGATGGACTGATACGTTGTCCTAGCACTCTCCCGGAGATCAAGAAGCGCCAGACGAGCTCCGATCCTGAGATAAGGCCTCGTCCACGGCCAATGGAGCTCACCATCAAGGTTAGTTATACGGACTCAGATACCTTTCCTCCATTACATTGTGTGTGCGGTCGTCGATGATTACAATGCTAACGAGGAGTGGTGTTGCAGGCTGTTCTTGAGAAATAGAGATTGAACACCCATGCGCTTCTGGCGGAGGCAAACAGGCAGGCGACAGAGAGGGAGAGGGACCTGGAGGAGAGGACGGCTAGCCTGTTGGAGGAGGAGAGGAACCGGAACGACGCGTCTCACCGGGCCCTATACGAGCTCCTTGTGGTAAGTTTCTCCAGCATATTAGCCAAATCATGCACGTAATGTTCATTTCATTACTAACTAATATGACTGACTCGTGAAAACCAAATGTGCAGTCCGTGTGCCAGGCCAATGGTCAGACCCCTCCACCGATGCCCCAGATTGCTTCGGCGACCACGGTGAGTTTCATTTGAATTGTCATTAGTTACTAGTATTCACATTTGAGTTGCATAATGCTAACGAGACATTGCAAATGATCTTTGGTGTAGCATGCCTCCCGACAAGCATCGACCGATCCTTCTTCGTCTGCCACTGGCGTGACCGGTCCTTCACCTCCGTGATGACGGTAAGTTTTCCCAAGTGTTTTGCTTAACAAATGCATACTTAGCTTAAGAAATGACCTATTTAGCTCCAAAATGACCAATACTTAGCTTATTTTCCTCGAAAATGACATAATAACCTTACTTAGCTCCAAAATGACCTATTTTACCTAGGATAGCTATAAAATGACCTATACTTAGCATTTTTTCCTCCAAAATGACTTAATATGCTTAGTTAGCTAAAAATGGCATAACTACCTAGGATAGCTCAATAATGACCTATACTTAGCTTAGCTAGTTCATTTATGACATAATTAGCTTACTTAGGTAAAAAAAATGGCATAATAACCTTGGTTTAGCTCCAAACTGTCATATACTTCGCTTATTTTCCTCGAAAATGACATAATAACCTTACTTGGCTCCAAAATGACCGATTTTAACTAGGATAGCTCTAAAATGACCTACACTTACCATTTTTTCCCTCCAAAATGACTTAATATGCTTAGTTAGCTCAAAAATGGCATAACTACCTAGGTTAGCTCAATAATGACCAATACTTAGCTTATTTAGTTCATTTATGACATACTTAGCATACTTAGGTCAAAAATGGCATAATAATCTTGGTTACCTCCAAAATGTCATATACCTAGCTTGTTTTCCTCGAAAATGACATAATAACCTTACTTAGCTCCAAAATGACCTATTTACCTAGGTTAGCTCTAAAATGACCTATACTTAGCATTTTTTCTTCCAAAATGACTTAATATGCTTAGTTAGCTAAAAATGGCATAATTACCTAGGTTACCTTAGTTAGAAGAAGAAAAATTCTTCTTCTTCTTCTGCTTCTTCTTCTTCTTTTTCTTCTTCTTCTTCTAGTCTTCTTCTTCTAACTTTCTTCTTTCCCAATTTGCAGATTTGCTTCAGATCACGGAAGCTTGCGTTGATGGGGTCTACTCTTCTCCTTGCCCTTCCTTTTTGTTTTGATTTTGTAGGATGAACAATGTGAAACTTGCTACCTATATATGTATGTATGGATGAAACCATTGTATATGGAGTTTTTGCTTAATTGTTGGATATGTTGGCTATATATATGTTGGATATGGACTTTTGATTTGGTATATATATGTGTTGGATGATCATATCCATATGGCAGGGATATGTATGCTTGTTGAAAGTATTTTGAAATGAATATATATATTTATCTGTGAAATTGATTGAATTTAAGAAAAAACAGAATTAACAGGGGCAATACAAGCACTTTGCCGTCTGCCAGCGGACGGCATAGCTGCCACGTGGGAGTTACCTGTGCAACCTGGGGGGCACCTGGGCTGGCCTATTTGGACACTTTGCCGTCTGCTGGCGGACGACAAAGACCTTTGCATCTTTGTTGTCTGCCAGCAGACGGCACAGCACGCCGTTAGCCACCTAACGGACCTAACCCTATCCCTCTGCCGTCCAGGTCCTTTGCCGTCTGCTTGCTTAGGATGGCTGACGTCAAACTTCTTTGCCGTCCGCTTTATTAAATCAGAAGGCAAAGTAACCCTTTGCCGTAGTTCATTCAGCCAGACGTGGGGCCGTCTGCTGGCTAACGGCAAAGGACTTTGCCGTCCACCATGGCAGACGGCAAAGTGCATGATTCCTGTAGTGGATAGGCAGTAGCTAGATGGCTTCTTCTCTCTTTTTGATCTGCAATACAATGTTCTCCTCGATGTTCTTGGAGATCTATTTGATGTTACTCTTTTTTGTGGTGTGTTTGTTGGGATCCGATGAATTGTGATTTTATGATCAGATCTATCTATGAATATTATTTAAGTCTTTATTGAACTCTTTTATGGATGATTGTTATAGCCTCGTATTTCTTCTATGAAACTTTGGTTGGTTTGGCCAACTAGATTGATTTTTCTTGCCATGGGAAGAGGTTCTTTGTGATGGGTTCAATCTTGTGGTGCTCAATCTCAATGACAGAAAGAGACATGACACGCATGTATCGTTGCCATTAAGGATAAAAAGATGGGGTCTATTCCTACATGAATAGATCTTGTCTACATCATGTCACCGTTCTTATTACATTACTCCGTTTCTCCATGAACTTAATACACTAGATTCATGCTGGATAGAGGTCAATGTGTGGAGTAATAGTAGCAGATGCAGGCAGGAGTCGGTCTACTAATCTTGGGCGTGATGCCTATATACATGATCATTGCCTTGGATATCGTCATAATTATTTGCTCTTCTATCAATTGCCCAATAGTAATTTGTTTACCCACCGTATGTTATTTTCTTAAGAGAAGCCTCTAGTGAAATCTACGGCCCCTGGGTCTATTTCCTATCATATTATTTTCAGATCTATTATTCCAAAAATACCTTGCTACACTTTTTCTTTACTTCTTTTATTTTGTGTTTTTGTTAGATCTATTTATCCAATCTCATACAATTTAATCTATCTCAATACCGAGGAGGGATTGACAACCGCTCTTAAGCGTTGGGTTGCAAGTTTTTGTTATTTGTGTGAAGGTATTGCTTACTTAATCTGGTGGATCCTCCTACTGGATTGATACCTTGGTTTCATAACTGAGAGAAATACTTTTCGTTGTTGTGCTACATCATCCTCTCCTCTTCGGGGAAATACCAACGCAGATACAAGCAATAAGCAGAAGAATTTCTGGCGCCGTTCCCGGGGAGGATCAAGTTCAGATCTATCGGGTACCCAATGACAAATCTCATCTCCTTGCAATTTACTTTATTTGCCATTTGCCTCTCGTTTTCATCTACCCCACTTCTAAAATGTTTTTACAAAAAACACAAAAATATTTGCCTTTTTATTTGCCTTCTTTTTCGTTTGCCTTTTTCTCGTTAGATCTCTTGTTTGCTTACAATCTTGTTGAAGTAAGTCATCATGTTTCAAGAAGATTATTGTGGTATTTCTTATCCTAATATTTTGGTAGAAATTGAGAAAAATACTAAGGCGTACATGACTACTCAATTTGAGCATAACAAAATTTTCATTGATGAACTTAAGGAACACGCTGTTTTGCTTGATGCCATCACGAAACAACTTGATGATGTTAATAAAGAGGTTGCTAATCTTCAATCCCAAGTTTCTCATACTGAAAATTTATTGGGAAAATGTCCGATGTACAAGCAACATTAGTAAATCAAATGGAAGCTAAGCCAGAATTTTAGTTTAATAATGATGAAGATGTTAAGATGATTGGTGTTTCTTCTATTGATTCCTTGTTTAGTAATGTTAAAATTGACGATAAGAGGACTAAAGAAGAGTCAACTTTAGCTAGAAGGCGTCCTCATAATTCGGAGGGTGAAAATCTTATTGAAAAAATTGATAAAAGTGGGTTTGGAGAGGTCAAAACTTTAACTAGTGATGTGCCCACTATTTTGGATTACAATGACTTTAATTATGATAATTGTTCTTTGATTGAGTGTATTTCTTTGTTGCAATCCATGATAAATTCACCCAATGCCTATGAACAAAATAAAGCTTTTACTAAACATATTGTGGATGCCATGCTAAAAGCTTTAGAAGAAAATTTGGAGTTAGAGATTTCAATTCCTAGAAAATTATATGATGAATGGGAACCTACCATTAAAGTCAAGATAAAAAATTATGAGTGCAATGCTTTATGTGATTTGGGTGCTAGTGTTTCCACAATTCCGAAATCTCTATGTGATGTGCTTGGTTTTACCAATTTGGAAGAATGCTCTCTTAATTTGCACTTGGCGGATTCTACTATTAAAAAGCCTTTGGGAAGAATTAATGATGTTCTTATTCTTGCAAACATGAATTATGTGACCATAGACTTTACTGTGCTTGATGTTAATTGCAATCCATCTTGTCCTATAATACTTGGTAGACCGTTTTTGCGAACTATAGATGCCGTGATTGATATGAAAGAAGGGAATATTAAATTTCAGTTTTCTCTAAAGAAGGGTATGAAACACTTCCCTAGAACTAAAATTAAGCCACCATATGAGTAAATCATGAGGTCAACCTATGGGACAAGAACCAAAGATGACAATACTTGAATCTATGCATTATGTCTAGCTAAGGGCATAAAACAATAGCGCTTGTTGGGAGGCAACCCAATGAATAAAATATATTTTTTAATTTTTCTTTCGGTTCTTGAGTGTTGACACAATTATGCTACTATTATGATTTTGTTTTTATGTTTTAATTAGTGTTTGTGCTAAGTAAAGCCTTTAGGATCATGTTGGGTGATAGTTGATTTGATCTTGTTGAAAAACAGAAACTTTTGCATCCAGTAGAAGAATTTTGAAAATTAACACATGTGACGAAAAATTCTGATTTATTTACAAAAGACAAATTTTTTACGTTATCCTAATTTTTTAGAATTTTTGGAGTCACAGAAGTATGAGTAAAACTCGTGTCTTTACAGACTGTTCTGTTTTTGACAGATTCTGTTTTCGTTGCATTGTGTGCTTATTTTGATGAATCCATGGATTGTATCGGGGGTATAAGCCACGGTAAAGTTAGAATACAGTAGATATAATGCAATAACAAAATATGAATGGGTTTGCAACAGTACTTAAAGTAAAGATTGGTTTTCTTATACTAACGGACCTCATGGAGGTTTTTGTCAAGTTTTGTGCGATTGAAGTTTTCAAGTTTTGGGTGAGATCACGATGGATAAAGGAATAAGGAGTGTCAAGAGCCTAAGATTGGGGATGCACCATGGCACACCAAGGTAATATTCAAGGAGTACCAAGCAGCTAAGCTTGGGGATGCGGGCATCCCCTCTTTCTTCTAACGACCATCGGTAATTTTACTGGGAGCTATATTTTTATTCGTCACATATCATGAGTTTTGCTTGGAGCGTCCTGTATTATATGAGTCTTTGCTTGTTTTGCTTTTTAGTTTGTCACAATCATCCTTGGTAGACACACCTATTTTGAGAGCCATAATTATGCTATAATTTGTTAGAATTGCTCTGTGTGCTTCACTTAAATGTTTTGAGCTATGGAATTGCTCTAGTACTTCACTTATATCTTTTTGAGCATGGTGGTGTTCTAATTTTGAAGAAATGTGCTCTCATGCTTCACTTAGATTATTTTGAGAGTTAGTAAATTTTTAAAAAAATATCCTCTCATTGCTTCACTTATATTATTTTGAGAGATGAAAATTATTTTGAAGAAATATTTGTGCTCTCGTTCTTCACTTAAATTTGTTTGAGAGCTTTGTTAGTAGCAATGGTAATATATGAAGTTAGTCCAAAAGTGATAGATATTCAAGAGGAATATAATAAAAACTTTCATGAAGATCATTAGATATTAAAAACTTGATTCCTTGCAATAGTTTTGAGATATGATGATAGTAATATGAGAGTCATGTTAATGAATAATTAACCCTTAGTAAGAATATTGGTGTTAAGGTTTGTGATTCCCTATGCAAGCATGAAAGTCAATAGTTATGCAATGAAATTACCTTCTACTTGTGGTGCATTATTTGGTGTTAGTTATGTTTAATGCTCATTTATGATCATTTTTGTTTCTTGGCTGTTCGCTTCTCAATCTATTTGCTAGCCTCCATTTGTATGAAGTGGGAATACTACTTGTGCATCCAAACCCTTAAACCCAAGTTGTGCCAAATGAGTCCACCATACCTACCTATATGCGGTATTTCCGTGCCGTTCCAAGTAAATTTGTATGTGCCAACTCTAATGGTCAAAATAAATTTCCTTTTTGTGTGCCCGTACCGCTCATGAAGCGGCAGGGGGTGGCCAATATTTTCCATGCTAGATATTTTATTCTCAAGATGAGTGTTTATTCACTTGTCATTGCACGAGAGTGTGGCAAGGTAATAGGGATGCCCAGTCCCGAAATGAAAAGAATTTTATTTATGTTGTTCAATAATAAATTCCTTGGAAAGTGTTGGTACGGAAGGCACCCGTGGATACGACTAGCCATGGATTGTGAAAGAATGGTGGAAAAAGGAATAAACTTTATTTTCTGTTTGGGAACCACCTATGATTTATCTAGCATGGAAAGTATTGGAAATTCTTAGTTGTTTTCGTTGAAGGGAAAAGCATGCTACTCAAAATAATTTTATCCCTCAATTTAAGCTTTGAGCTTTGGCACCTCTACAAATCTCTTCTTCCCTCTGCGAAGGGCCTATCTATTTACTTTATGCAATTTTTATTTTTATTGAGTCTCCATCTTCTCTTATAAAGCACCAACTAGGGAACACCATTATCATACTTGTGCATTGGGCATAGTTAATATTTGAGTGTGTTTCATGAATGGATCAATGATTGAGCATGATGGGCTAGGGATAGCTTTCTTTAGCATTGATATTTTGAATGACATGGTTGCTTGTTGAGATGCTTGAGCATTGATGTCTTCATGTCAAAAATAGACTATTGCTTTGAATCATCTAAAAGTCCAAATGTCCATGCTACAAAAGAAAAGTTTATGAGATGAACATGTTAGGCAGCATTCCACATCAAAAATTCTGTTTTTATGATTTACCTACTCGAGGACGAGCAGGAATTAAGCTTGGGAATGCTGATACGTCTCCAACGTATCTATAATTTTTTGATTGCTCCATGCTGTTATATTATCAATGTTTTATATTCATTTTATAGCAACTTTATATCATTTTTTGGGACTAACCTATTGACATAGTACCCAGTGCTAGTTGCTATTTTTTTGCTTGTTTTTTACTTCGTAGAATATCAATACCGAACTAAGTCCAAATGCCACGAAACTTTTTGGAGATTTTTTTCCTGGACAGAAGACACCTTGGGAGCCAAGGAAGTGCATGCGGGGAGGCCCGTGGGGCCCATAAGGCACTAGGACGCGCTAGAGGCCCCTGGCGCGCCCTGGTGGGTAGTGGGGCCCACGGGTGGCCTCTCCACCAACTATCAGCTCTATAAATACTCTAAACTCCCAGAAAACCTGGGGGAGTCAAGAGAACAGAGTTTCCACCGCCGCAAGTTGCAGAACCACGAGATCCAATCTGGAGGCCTTTTCCGTCACCTTGCCACACTACTAGGGAAAACCTTATACACAGAAGCTTACCAGTAGCACGGTTAAAATGGGGCGCTACTGATGCTTAGCAGTAGCGCGTGGAGAAGAAAAAATGCTACTACTATAATTGCCACGCCGTTGCCGACAGGCTAGGTATAGTAGTAGCGCCCTTTTGTAAACCACGCTACTGCTAAGAAAATAGTAGTAGCGCATTTCTAGGGTGGGGCGCTACTGCTAAGTTTGAACCTAGCCACATGGCGGGTCCCACTTAACAGTAGTGCGTCTCCCAGGAGCTCGCTACTGCTACATATTTAGCAGCAGCGCGTTTTACACCCCCCGCGCTACTACTAAACCGCAGCCACCACCTTTTCCCTCCCCCCCTCCCCCTCCCCCATCCTCTCTTCCTTCACTTTCCCCTAGCTCCCACCTCCTCTCTCCCTCACTTTGCTTCTTCCTCACTACTTCCCCCCCATTACTCTCTTTCTTCTACCTCTCTTTCTCTCTCTTTATTGCTCCTAGCTAACTACACCAACACCATTAATGCATCTCCTTTCTCTTTTTCCTCCCCCTCGACTAGTTAAACTCATCTCCTTCCCCAACTAGCTAGGTAGATCTAGCATTTAATGAAGTGACATATGTACCTCCCTAACTAGATCTAGCCATGTCAAGAAGTAAGCTTTGTCCACTTTTGATCATTCCCTAGTTGTGTGGAGACACCGATCGACATCATCATCACTGTGCTCGATCTCGAGATAGGTGATTAAAAATTTGTGCTTTTGCTAGAATGGAAATATGTGTATGTGTGCGATATGACATAATCGGGCGATATGATGGAAATTGTGTGTGGTGGCATGAGTTGCCGCCGAATTGTGCTTGAGTTGCCTATGTTTTGCCGAAATGTCGATTTAGTTCCGTTTCGGCGAATTCCGGGCAAACTCTATATGTCCTATTTTTAGGGAAGGTCATGCTGATATTTTGTATGACTTTGATGCATGCATGCATTTTTATAATCAATTTGTTTATTATTACCGTGCAGGCGTTCATGATGGTCAGTGGAACGACGGTGGGAAGGTGGTTGCGGTCTGCAGTGCAGGACATGAATGAAAATAACCGGACAGAGATTTTATGTCAGTGTCGAAGATGCAAAGGAGGAGTTTGGCTCGACCCCTATGTGGATGGTCGTTTGATGGCACACCTGCTCATGACTGGTTTCATGGATGGCTATACTCAGTGGACAATTGAAGATGATGATGAGGAGGAGGAGGAGGACGCCGACGGGGTAGGCAATGATGACACGGGGCAAGACGAAGAGATGACCTATAATGGCGGCGGAGAAGGGGCCGGACATGGTGGCGGAGAAGAGGCCGGCAGACATGGCGGCGGAGAAGAGGCCGGACATGGTGGCGGAGAAAACGTGGACACGCCGCAGACTTCATCGCTACTAAGTTCAATCATGCGGGACCCTCATGTTCGAGAACTGCTTCGCAAGGAGACGAGTACTGACAGAGCTTCTTCTAGAGAGGAGGCCAAGCTGGAGCAACTGGTGGAAGAATCGAACACTCCATTGTATGATGGTTGCGATCCCGAGGTGACCCGCTTGAGTTTCATGCTCGAACTTTTGAAGACGAAGGCTAAAAACAAATGGACCGACACTAGCCTCGATGAGCTTCTCAAGTACCTAAAGGATGTTCTTCCCGTGGGGAATCTATGTCCTACTAGTGTGGATGAGGCCAAGAAGATCGTGTGCCCTCTTGATCTACCGCACGTTAGATACCATGCATGCATCAACGATTGCATAATTCATCAGAAGGAGCACGCAAAAAAAACCAACTATCCGGTGTGCAATGCTTCTCGATACAAGAAGGCCGGAAAGAAATCTCCCCAGAAAGTTGTATGGTACTTACCGATCACTCCCCGTCTGCAACGTTATTTTGTAGATCCCAAGGAAGCAAAGCTTATGCGTTGGCACGCAGAGAGGAAAAAGCTCGACGATGGAGATGATCCGTAGCTGAGACACCTCGCGGATGCAAGCCAATTGAGAGCGTTCAACGGCGAATATCGATATTTCACATGTGATGCAAGGAACATCGTGCTTGGCACGTGTACCGATGGCATGAATCTGTTTGGCAACCAGAACACCAACCATAGCACATGGCCCGTGTTTGTATTGATGTACAACATCCCCCCTGGGTGTGCATGAAGTCGAAGTACATACACATGAGCATGCTGATTCAAGGGCTAAAACAACCGGGAAATAATATTAATCTGTATCTGGGTCTACTTCAAGAGGAGTTAGACACGTTATGGAAAATACCGGCCAAGACATGGGACGCCAGTAAAGGCGATTATTTCTATATGAGAGCCGCGCTGATCACGACGGTGCACGACTATCTCGGTTACGGATATGTCGCAGGCCAGGTGCACGGATATTGTGGATGCACGTGGTGCATGGATGATACGATGTCTCAATAGCTAACGTCAATGAAAGAAGGCGGGTCTAGGAAAATTGTGTACATGGGGCATCGAAGATGGCTCGAAAAGGACGACCCGTGGAGAAACCGTGGAGATCTATTCAATGGTGAGGCTGAGCATCGAGGACCTCCACGTAAGCAGAGCGGCGCTGAATTCGATGAGCTATTGAAAAACTGGGAACAGTTCCCCGCGCCGGGAAAGACGATGAAAAAGGCGCCGGAGCCGCAGCTGAAGGTTTGGAAGACGAGGTCTGTTTTCTGGGACTTGGAGTACTGGCACAAACTCGACACGCCTCATTGCCTTGATCAAATGCATATATGTAAGAATGTCCTTGAGAGCTTGCTTGCGACACTTATGAACATGTCGGATAAGACCAAGGATGGGCCAAAGGCAAGAAGAGACTTGCAAGATTTGAATATCAGGGTAGATCTGCACATGCCGCCCCGTAAAAAGTCAGAGGAGACAGAGATGGAGATGGAGGCGCGGGAGAACAAGGGAAAAAAGTGAAGGAAGAGGATTATTTCCCCCCTTCTTGCTTCACCTCAAGTCCGGCTGAGATCGATCAATTCTTCAAGTGCCTTACCAGAATCAAAGTTAGTTCCTGTTACTGTGGGAAGATAAGCAGATTTCTAGACATGAAGAAGAAAAGGTTCAGCGGGATGAAGTCCCATGGCTGTCATGTGATGATGACGCAGATACTACCTGTTGCCCTTAGAGGGATAATGGACAAGCACGTCCGTGACACGCTTATTGGTCTCTACAACTTTTTTGACGTCATCTCTCGAAAGTCGATCAGTGTGAAGCAGCTCAGAAGGCTACAGGAAGAGATCGTTGTGATACTAAATGAGCTTGAGATGTACTTCCCGCCCATATTCTTTGACGTCATGGTGCATCTATGTGTCCATATTACGGACGACATAATAGACCCGGGGCGGTCATTCCTGCACAACATGATGTTGTTCGAGAGGATGAATGGGGTCATCAAAGGATTCGTTTGTAACATGTCCCGTCCGTATGGAAGCATCGTCCAGGGCTATCTGACAGAAGAGTGCATCTCTTTCTGCTAGAATTATCTATATGGCGGAGACCGGCCCGATGTTAGTTTGCCCGTTAAGAAGCACCTTGGGAGGCTCGAAGGAGAAGGTCACTCCAACGGTCGCAGGGAACTGCATGTGGGTTACTCGGATCGACGCAACGACTTTGACATAGCAAACTTAGTAGTGCTACATCACCTAGACGAGGTAGATCCTTTCGTGACACTGCACAAAGAAACCATCGCAAAGAAGTATCATGACTGTGGGCTATGCAGGACAGACGCTGAAGTTACTAGAGAGCACAACTCCACTTTCCTGCATTGGTTCAAATAGCATATTCGTGCTAATCCCCCAGAAGAGGGCTCTAAGGACGGATTGCTCATATACGCCTTAGCACATGGCCCCGCGGCCAACCTCGCGACTTATCAGGCATACGATATCAACGGATACACGTTCTACATGGAGGACAAAGATATGAACAGTGATTTTCAGAACTCAGGGGTGACGATGGAATGCATGACCGGTGACAACGACGCAACTGAGAGATTCTACGGAAGGGTCGAGGAGATCTGGGAGCTTGACTACTCTAGACTGCACAGCATGACGATGTTCCGTGTCAGATGGGCTAAGAATGTCAAAAGAGAAAACTTGTATTTCACTACCATGACTATACTCGACGCCAAGAGCGCTACCGTGAACGCCATCGCAAAAAACGAGCCACGGGTACACGCTAAGCACATGACACAGTGCTTCTTCATAACCGACCCGAGCAATCCCAACCGTGTTGTCATGAGGAGAGGCAAAAGGAACATCATTGGAATGGATGGAGTAGCCAACGAGGAAGACTACGACCAGTACGGCAACCCGATGAGGGAAGATGATGATGACGATGAAGTATACGTCAGAAGAAGAATCAATACTACATTACCTAAGAAAGATCGTACTCCATGGACAAGGAAAAGTCACAATGAGGGGCTCAATTATTCGTCAACGAACAAGAAGGGAAAGAAGCTCACTCAAAAACAGAAACGTCGACACTGAGAAACCATTATGGGTCAAATGATGCAATATATATGTTCCTATTTTGTATGCACACTTTACCGTTAAGGGTTAAATGATGTAATATATATGTTCCTATTTTGTATGCACACTTAACCATTATGGGTCAAATGATGCAATATATATCGCCTTAGTTATATACATTGTATCACCTTCCCTTCGTTCCGTCTCTCGGAAAAAAAGGAAAAGAAAAGAAAAGAAAGTAAGCAAAAAAGAAAACAAAAAAAGAAAGAAAAAAGAAAAGAAAAGATAGAAAGCAAAAAAGAAAAATAAAGGAAAATAAAATAGAAGACATAAAATGGAAAAAGAAAAGAAAGCAAAAAAGAAAAGAAAATAAAATAAAACAATAGCCGGAGCGCTGGTTCAGGAAAAACGCTATAGCTACGTTATGTAGCAGTAGCGCTGTCCCAGAAACGCGCTATAGCTACTTCATATAGCAGTAGCGCCTTTCTAGGAAACGCGCTATAGCTAACTTAGCTATAGCGCGTTTTCCAGAACAGCGCTACTGCTATTTTCACATAACCTCCCGCGCGGGCTTCCCTTCTCTGCTTCCTCCGCAATTCCCCCACTCTCTTCTCCCCCTCGCCCTTGCTGGAGCCCGAGTGCCGACGCCGACCCCGTCATCGCACGCCTCCCTCACCGTCGCCCGGCCCCGACCCCGACGCTGCAGGCCTCCCTCGCCGTTGCCCCGCCCTGACCCCGACGCCGCACGCCTCCGTCTCTGCTTCCTCCCCTCTCTACCTTGGCCGTCATTGCGCCTGCCTCGCCGCCATCGTCGGGCCTGCCTCCTCGCCCTGCACCCTCTCTAAGCCCCCCACCACTCCTCTCTCTCTGCCATTACGGTTCTAGCTAGGGTTCTTAGGTTAATTTACTTAGGTTTCAGTTAGGGCAGTAGGTTAATTAGGTTATCTTTTTAGTTAGGGCAGTAGGTTAAGTAGGTTTTCGTTATGACAGTATGAAACCTTGGTTTTAGTTATGAACCCTAGGTAGTTATTATTTTTTTGCGGTGATGAATTTAGTTATGAACCCTAGCTAGGTATCAAATATAGTTATGAATTTAGCTAGGTATGAACCCTAGTTATGAATTTTGCGGTTGAATTTTTATTGGTATTTAGCTAGGTATCAAATTTTATTCAAGGAATTTTTATTGGTATTTAAAGAAAAAATAGAATTGTTGCTATTTGATTTTTTTAGTTAAAGCTATTGTTGCTATATGAACCCTATATGATATGTGGACATGTGATATGTGGACATGTGATTTGGACATGTGATAAGTGGACATGTGGTATTTGGAAAATGATGGTTATGTGCAGGGTAAATGATCCGAGTGGCCTATGTTTCGCGGAATGCTGATTCATTTCCGTTCGGGTGAATTTCAGGCGCTCGATATGTCCACTTTTTAGCAAAGGTCATGCCGAAATTTCCCGTGAATTTTGGCATGACTTGTGCTAGAAAGTAGGCATATCGAGTGTCGGGATTTGCTGCGACGGGAATAAAATGGCATTCCGGCAAACCATAGACCTTTTTTATGTCATTTCTCATTTTATAATAGTCTAAGAATTAAACGAGGAGACTTAATCGTAGGGAACATGTTGAACAACGAAGAAACCGGGCCTTCTGACCACGGTGCAGACGAGATGGATTATGAGGGTGAACATAACTACCTCGACTATTTTGCTGCTAAGCACAGTCAAGGTTTGCAAGGCGGCCTCGGTGATGGTACTGACGCCGACATCGATACCGATGGCACCAGCACCAATGGCGGTGCCGAGACCGGCGGGGAAGGTACCAGCGCCGAAGCCGCCAACGAGCAGAAGAAGCAGAGGACACAAAAACCAAAGAAACTCGGCATCGGACGACTGCTCATCACAAAGATGGCCGCTGGCAAGTTTGAGCCATTAGATTCGGATGAACCTCGCAAGTGCTATGGGAACCAACTCGGATGCATCCTAAGGGAAACAGCGAGCATCAACGATGATGACTTAAGGGGTAAAGAACATTTGAAGCAGTTGCTCCTAACAAAGCTGCATAAGAGATTCCAGTTCCCCGACCGGGATGACAGCATAGAATTCCTGTGGGATGATCCGAAGATGAAAAAGATTAACAATCACGCCATGGGCATGTTCTGCAATGATTTGGCCTCCTGTAAAGGGTGGGTGAAATGAGCTATTGAGGCTGATGAACCCCTCTCCAAGATTCTGGAGGAAAATCTGACACTTACGGAAGAGGAGTTCCAAAAAGTTCAAGGACATTTGCGCTACCGAGGACGCCAAGGCTAAGGCTTAGAAATTCGAGGCGCTTCAGCAAAGGAACACAGGGAACCAATGCCTAGGAAGTCGTGGCTACCTTAGCAGAAGGCCCATCTAGGATAAGGAGGACGCAGAACGTGAAGCCACGGGTCTCCCAGACCCCTTCGCGAAGTTCACCGCCCCCTTGGAGCATGACTTCATCAGGGCCCGCTACAAGTGGGACAAGGAAAAGAAGGTTTTTTACACGGACCCGATCATGAGGAGATTGATTAGAATACTGGTAATTATTCTTTTACCACCTTACATTTAGCTTATGATCAAGTCGAGTACACATTCGTAAACGGTTCACGCTCCTTCTATAGGAGAAGCAACACGAGCTTGCAGCCGAAAGCGAGTCTTCGTCGATGAGGCCCAAGTGGGACACCCCTCTCAACCGGGCCTTGAACGAACTTAAGGGACTCCCTTTGCACCAACGGCCGCAATATGGACGTGTGCACGGCGCCGTAGACGGTGCCACATGGATGGTCTTTTACAACGAGGGCCCGGAGGCCAAGAAGCAGAAAAAGAAGTTTAGTCAGGCGGACATCGACGAGAAGGTGAAGCTTGTGTTCGAGAAAAAAAAAGCTGGGGATGCGAAAAAAGCAGCTCAGGTGAAAAATGAGTTGGTCCAGCAGGCAGTCGTTGCAGCTATAGATGCCTGCAGAAATGATTTCGCTACTAACTTGATCCCGGCTATCATCAACTGGACGAAGGAAAATCCAGACAAGACGGTAGATGATTTCCCCATGCCCAGCTTTGTCGGGAGCAACTCGGTGAACATCACAACCGCACCATCACCTACTCATGCAATCATGCCCGCACCCGCACCCGCTCATAGCAGCCCGTCCTTAGTCTATGGCACGCTAGGCGGGCAATCGTCTTTGGCTGAGCTCGACGCCCTCACGGTAATTACACGTGGCACCAAACATATATCTAGAATATTCCGTTTTCGTTGCCTTTAGGAAGTTTTACGCCACAAACACGTCTTTGCAGGCCGACGAAACCCCGTGCACTGTACTCTACTTGATCAAAGGCCAGAAGGTGGACATGGGAAAGGCGGTGATAACGAAGCCCTTGGAACTCACGTTCCACGGCCAGCCGATCCCCGGTGACCACTTCAGGGTTTCCTTGTCGAGTGTGAAATCGGGGCACGAGGATTTGCCTCCTCCAGTACGGCTCGGGGGAGAGGACAACGAGACCCCGCCGCGGCTTGGAAACTACAAGGGTTGGATGCTGCTATGGCCGAAGAATCTTCCTCGTCTGGTGGCGGCCGAGAGCACACCAATAACCACACATTAGCAAGCAGTTATAAACACCACCACCCCGCCTACACAACTACCATCGCCTGTAAAGCCGGGTGAGAGCGGCGGATGACGTGAGGAAGGGGGTCCAATAGTTATTGCTGTAATCACCCCCGTAGAACAAAGAATGGATGATGAGATGGACGAGGATGACCTTCTTCGGTTCCTCAATAGTACAGGCTCCTATGACGACATAGAAATGATGAGTCAGTGATGTCTACTACACAACTTGTTCTTGTAGACTCGTGTTGGGCCTCCAAGCGCAGAGTTTTGTACGACAGTAGCAATTTTCCCTCAAGTGGATGACATAAGGTTTATCAATCTGTGGGAGGCGTAGGATGAAGATGGTCTCTCTCAAACAACCCTGCAACCAAATAACAAAAAGTCTCTTGTGTCCCCAACACACCAAATACAATGGTAATTTGTATAGGTGCACTAGTTCGGCGAAGAGATGGTGATACGAGTGTAATAATTATAGTAGATATTGATTTTTGTAATAGGAATAATAAAAAACAGCAAGGTAGCAATTGATAAAACGGAGCACAAATGGTATTGCAATGCTTGAAAATGAGGCCTAGGGTCCGTACTTTCATTAGTACAATCTCTCAACAATGCTAATCTAATTGGATCACATAACCATCCCTCAACATGCAACGAAGAATCACTCCAAAGTTCTTATCTAGCGGAGAACATTAGAAGAAATTGTTTTTAGCTATTCTTTCCGATCGATCTATCAAGAGTTCGTACCTAAATAACACCAAAACAAATTCAGATTCATAATACTCAATCCAACACAAAGAACCTCAAAGAGTGCCCCAAGATTTCTACCGGAGAAACAAAGACGAGAACGTGCATCAACCCCTATGCATAGATTACCCCAATGTCACCTCGGGAATCCACGAGTTGAGTGCCAAAACACATATCAAGTGAATCAATATAATACCCCATTGTCACCATGGGTATTCATATGCTAGACATATATCAAGTGCTCTCAAATCCATAAAAGTATTCAATCCGATAAGAACGAAATCTCAAAGGGAAAACTCAATTCATCACAACAAGATAGAGAGGGGAAAACACAATATGATCCAACTATATTAACAAAGCCTGCGATATATCAAGATCGTAACATCTCAAGAACACGAGAGAGAGAGAGAGAGATTAAACACATAGCTACTGGTACAAACCCTCAACCCCGAGGGTGGACTACTCCCTCCTCATCATGGTGGCCACCGGGATGATGAAGATGGCCTCCTGTGATGATTTCCCCCTCCGGCGGAGTGGCGGAACGGGGTCTAGATTGGTTTTTCATGGCTACAGAGGCTTGCGGCGCCGGAACTTCTGATCTAGGGTTATTTCTGATGGTTTCTCAATTTATAGGATTTTTTGGCGACGGTTTCACACGAAGATGGGCCTCGAGGTAAGCACAACCCACCGGGGCAAGCCCGGCCCCTCAGGCGCGCCCCGGTGTCTTGTGCCCTACTCCTTCACCTTCTAGTCCTTCCACGAAGCTTCAGGGGTCTCTTTTGTTCCAAAAAAAATCGTCAAAAAGTTTTAGCTCATTTGGAGAACTTTCATTTCTGCACAAAAAACAACACCACAGTAGTTCTGCTGAAAACAGCGTCAGTCCGGGTTAGTTCCATGCAAATCATACCAAAACCATATAAAATTATTGTAAACATGGCATGAATACTTCATAAATTATAGATACGTTGGAGACGTATCAGTCAGCCATATGACGACTCGGGCTATCAGCATGCTGATGAGGAGATGGATGATGTGCCTGCTGGGCAGGAACGTCCTAGCAGGGTGGATTGCAAGAAGTCTCTCTTCATGCAATCCTCACAGGACACGCCTGAAGATGCCGCCTCAACGCAGGCTCAACTAGCCGAGGGTCATACAGTGCTTAGCCCGACAACACTAGGGCAGGGGTTAAGGAAGGGTCTGGAAGGTCAGCCCAAGAAAAAGGAGAGGAAGAGATCGGCGAAGAAAGGCTCTGTTGCCTACAAACATGCCAGAGTACATAGCTGCCAGACGGTGGATTTTGAAGAGCGTGTACCCGTCAAAGGTTCGGCCATGTTCCATGTCACGGGCGAGCCGATGCTACCGCCGAAACCGCTGGAGGCCATATCAGGGGATCTCAGGAGACTGCACGACCATGTGCTGTCGACTGAGATAAGCCTACTAGCCTCAAAGGATCCAGGATATCCGACATACGCGGCTCGTGTGCCTGAGGGGAGTGCTACATCGACACACGGCCCGCGGAGGTGTTCTTCCTATGGTTTGAGCATATCTTTGAGATGTTTCTGACAAGGTGGCTCGATTTTACAATCGTCCGTCTTTTGCGCTACATATGAGCTCCGTCATGAAGAGAGAACAAGTCTCGCAAATCTATGTGGCGGATCCATACTACATGCACAAGTCCTTCTTGAGTCTCGGCGACTTTGAGCATAAAACTGCTAGGGAGTACCTCGAAAACTTCATGATAAGGAATAAGGACCGAGAAATTGTCCTCCTGCCTTATTAGCCAAGGTAAGTCTGTGCCGGACAACCCTTTCGTACATTTCAATCATTCCTTCTTGCTCATATGGAGAATAATTTGAGGTGTTTTTTCCCCACAGCAACGGGCGCACCATCCTTATCGTTCTTTACCCGCGAGTCTCCCACGCCGTGTATTTCGACCCTACCAGAAACTACGAGAAGAAGGACTACACCCACGTAATGAATATTCTAGATGATGCTCTCCAAGGCTTCAGCTTGAGGGGTGGCCACCTGCAGATCAGGAAACAAAGGAACCAGAAGACTGGTTTCTCGCATAAAACTAACTTCTGTTGCATCCATGTCCCGAAACCAAGCAGGGACGATGGATTCTACCTCCTCCATCTCATGATGGAGTTCAGAAGGGATCAGAAAAAGCTTCGCATGACAACCAGAAGCGATGATCATATCCGTAAGTGGGTAGAATCCCAAGGAGAAGCGGATTATAAAATTAGAGATAACTTATTTCGCATCTAGAGGGACATTGCGACTATCATCATGAAAGAAGTCGAAGATAATGGGATGTTCCACCACAGCCCTATATCGCGAGCTGACGTCCAGACTCACATAGGCATGCAATGTCAGGACCTCACGCCGTTCAAGAAGCTAGGGTGCATCCTCGATGATACGGAAGGATGGAAGTTCTAGTGATTTACGATGTCGATGATGATGATATGTGTCCGTTGAACTTGTATACTTTCTGTAGCGATGAAACTTTGTGATGTCCTCGGTCCCTGCCGAACTTGCGTAACGCTACTTTGTTAGCTTGGGTACGATGACCTGCGTACCTCTAGTTAATTAGTATGTGTACGATGAAACTGTGTTGATTATTTATGTTTACTATATGTTGCATCTAGTTGCTAACCCTTTCTTTTTCGTGTTGCTCAAGTATATTTTGTTGCATATGATTGTACATTCTCTTGATGAAGATGCATC
Organism: Thinopyrum elongatum; assembly: GCA_011799875.1. NCBI lineage: Eukaryota > Viridiplantae > Streptophyta > Magnoliopsida > Poales > Poaceae > Thinopyrum > Thinopyrum elongatum. The sequence goes on along the minus strand of CM022303.1, from coordinate 92,102,402 downwards.
TCCAACAGGTACCTAGATCCTTGATGGCGAAGAAGCAGTGATATGTCATGTACACAGGGAAGGTTCCGGGAGTGTACGACGAGTGGCACGAGTGTCAGGCGCAAGTGGAGCGGGTCTCGGGCGCCAGCCATAAAGTCTTCAAAAGTAGACAAGAAGCAGAAGCTAGTTACTTGAGGTTCACGCTAGCGCGAGAGAGGACTCATAACCGCCACCTCATGTACTGCATAGTTCCGCTCTCACTCATAGTGATAGCTCTTCTCGTGTATATCATTTTTTCGATGGATGAGGATGTAGTTGCAAGTATTCGAACTTGTATTGCTATTTCGAGATGATGACGAGAGACCACTTTGTGTTGGATGATGATTATGATGATGACATGATTTGATGAGACTATTTGTATGTGTATGCTATGATTACATTTGTATATGCATGATATGCCAGAGATTATTGTATAAAGCCTGTAAAAATACAAAAGAAATGTGCAGAAAAAAATCAGAAACTAATAAAACTACCAGTAGCGAGGGGAATGAAGTTAGCAGTAGCATGCACTTAGCAGTAGCGCTGCTTACGGTAAAGCGCTACTGATATTAGTAGTAGCGCGCTTGGGAGAAGCCCCCTACTGCTACGCATGTATAGCAGTAGCGCGGTTCAACGCGCGCTACTGCTAGATGTTAGCTGTAGCGCCGTATCAGTAGCGCGGTTCCCTGATGATGACATGTACCTAGGGTAGGGTCTAGGGCCTGACCCATATGCCCTACCCAAGGTCACCACACGAGAGGCCAAGGCCTATGAAGACAGAAAGAAAATACCGACTAGAATCATCACGGAGTGCAACCCACTCGACCGAAGAGCCACTCGGAGACTTTAATTCCACTCGACCGCAGCCAGTCACTCGAAGAACCAGAAGATCCACTCGAAAGGCAGGAGGCCTAAGGTTGCCTGTAGATAGCAACGGTCGGTCATTCACTCCGTCACCATAAAGGTCATTAAACACGGGCGTTACCAGTAACGTTCGTAGCATTACTCTCTCATTGAACCCTTGCGTAACTCAGGACTGCGAGGGATCGGCGCACTCTATATAAGCCACCCCTCCCCTCTGGTACAAGGGTTCGCACCCCCTGTAACTCAACACTCCAATCAACAAGCCTCTGCGGCACCGAGACGAAGGGCTGTTACCTCCTCCGAGAGGGGCCTGAACTCGTAAAATCCGAGTGTACAACCTCGCTGTAGCTAGGCACTGCCTCCTCCTACGTACACCCATCTCTACTGTCAGATCCGTTCCCACGATAGTTGGCGCCCACCGTGGGGCAGGCGTCTAAGCGACTTTCGACGAGGTTGCGATCTTCGATCTCCATCTACATGGTTTCCGGCGGTGGATTGTCTCTGGGCCACGAGATCCATCTCGGCGCGCTCGCCTTCATCGCCGATGATTCTGTCTGGCTCCAGGAAGCCCCCCTCGACGTCGAGGCGCTCCCCGTTCATGGGTCGACCCACGTCCGTGCGTGTGCTTGTGGCGTCCTCCTGTGATAGCTGTCGACTCAGTATCGGTCGACTCCCACGGAGTCTTCGCTTCCCGCTGCCCGTCACCGCAAGCGATCCAGTCGCTCGCGGCTCCAGCGGTGGGTGAAGCACGTAGTGGCCCATCAGTCAGCCACGCCTCAAATCACGGCAATCGAGCCCGATGAGTCCCTTTATGGTTTGTTTGATCTGTCGACTAGCCACTCGGATACTCTTTCCGAGTGCCAAAGCAGCGATCCTGCGGCGGAAGTCCTCATGGTTGGTCCCCAGCGCAGCCCGCCAGGATTCCCCCGTGACGGGGGCGATAGCGGTGGTCCGTTGCTTGGCAACGATGAATACTATCCTCAAGCCCTCACTGTGGAGCAGAGAGAAGAGCTGCAACGCCGAAACGATCAAGCTCTCTAGACCCCCATCATTGGGGAGACCCCCGAGGCTCAGGGCTTGGAGGCTGCACGCGTAGCCACTCTGGCTGAGCGTGCGCGCCTGGAGAATCTTCAGCGATCACTCGACGACCGTGCTCGCAGGCAAATCCCAAGTTCCAGTCAACGGCAGCGGCAATTGTTCCCGACTAGACCTTGGGATGAGTGTCAGGTATACCGCACTCTGATCCAAAATGATGCAGCGGCTGCACGTATTGCAGATTTGATCTAGCCATCCCTTTTCGAGGCTGGTAGAGGCTTGCAGCAGATTCGGGCACTGCTCAGGGTGGCCGGAGAGGAGAATTCAGATGTTTCCCAGTCGCGCAATAGGATATACAGTAGGTCCGTCATGGCGGACACAGTTCAGTTGGCACACAGCCCAAGATCGCCTCCGTGGCGTGAAGTCGTGGTTATCACCGGGACCAGTACCTGGGTCGAGGCCATGGCCAGTTTAACCCTCGATACCACTGTGATGACCGCCGTCGAGTGCCTACGCCCCCTCCGAGGGGTGGTTCGTACGTACCCCGGCGGTATGATGATAGGCACCCGTACAGTGACGAACGGAGGATTCCAGTCAACCCCTGAGAGCCCGGGTTTGATGCAAGGTCAGTCCTCATTCAGGGCCTGGTTGATAGAGGCAGAGCTAACAGAGAAGGTCTGGACAGAGATCGCCCAAGTGGGAGCAAAGCGTTCGTCTCTGGCCCGAGTGTTTCAGCAGAGCCGTTCGAGCTGCTGAGATTCCTCCCAACTTCAGATTGGCTGTAGGAGTGAGCAAGTTTACTGGCGAGTCAAAGCCAGACACGTGGTTGGAGGATTACCGAGTGGTAGTGCAGATTGGTGGAGGCAATGACGAAGTGGCCATGAAGCACCTGCCCTTGATGCTTGAGGGCTCGGCTAGGGCCTGGTTGAATCAGTTGGCTCCTGCTAGCATATACTGTTGGGAAGACTTGGCCCGAGTGTTTATCAATACATTTGAAGGCACTTGCAAGCGTCCCGCTGGGCTATCTGAGTTGCAACATTGTGTCCAAAAGCCGAATGAAACTTTGAGAGATTACATCCAGCACTGGACTACACTTCACCATCTGGTGGAGAATGTTTCAGAGCACCAAGCAGTTTGCACTTTCAAGGAACGCATATGGTACAGGGAGCTCACACTGAAATTTGGTCGCTCCGGGGCCATGACTCTGAATCAGATGATGGAGATAGCCACTCGGTACGCGAATGGCGAAGAAGAAGACCGACTCTATAATGGCAAAGGGAAGACGGTCGACCCCGACATTGGGGGTGGAAATCCCAGTCGGAAGCAAAAACGCAAAGCTGAAGCCGCAGGGCAGGCTGAAGCTGTAGTGGTGAATACCCAAGAAAAGTTCAAGGGAAAACCCAAGGGGCCATGGATTCCCAAGAAGATCAATGACCAGTCAGGCCAGGATGTCCTGGATTTACCGTGTGCATCCACACGAAGAAAGATGAAGAGGGCAACTTGATTTTGCCCAAACACACCACTCGACTGTGCAGATTCCTTATCCAGTAGTTTCGTGAAGGTCAGCAGAGTGAGAAGGGCTCTGATAACGATGAAGATGAAGAAAAGGCGGATGATTACCCAAAGGTCAATGCAACCCTGGTGATTTTTGCTGACATTGAGAGTAAAAGTCAACTGAAAGTCATCAACAGAGAGGTGAACATGGTTGCTCCGGCAACTACAACGTACCTCAAGTGGTCAAAGACTCCTATCACCTTCGATCAGTCGGATCACCCAGCTCATGTTGCTACCCCCGGGCGGCAAGCTTTGGTGGTCGACCCAGTCGTTGGAGGCACGCGACTGCGTAAAGTTCTCATGGATGGTGGCAGTGGTTTGAACATTCTGTATGCTGAGACCCTTCAGGGGATGGGCATTCCGATGTCCCGACTCAGTGAGAGCAACATGCAGTTCCACGGAGTCATCCCAGGAAAGAAAGCAAAATCACTCGGGCAAATTGCTTTGGATGTGGTTTTTGGTGATTCAAAGAATTTTCGCAAAGAAAAGCTGACATTTGAAGTGGTAGATTTTCACAGTGCCTATCATGCTATTCTGGGCAGACCCGCGTATGCTTGTTTCATGGCCCGTCCATGTTACGTATATCTCAAACTGAAGATGCCCGGGCCCAAAGGTGTGATCACGGTCATTGGGAATAGATAGAGAGTAGAGGAATGCCCTCAGAAGGGTTCCAAGAAAGCTGACGAGCAAATGGCGGTGGTGGAACTGGAAGAGTACAAGAAGAATGCTGATCCGAGTGATTTGCTCCGTTCCAAGAACCTGCTTCTGAGTCTGCATTTCAGTCGGCTGGCGAGACGAAGCCAGTTCACATTCACCCGGAAGATCCAACAGCTGCTCCGACCCACATCTCAACAACACTTGACAGCAAATAGGAAGCCGCGCTCATCCAGTTTCTTCGTGAGAACTGGGACATCTTCGCATGGAAACTATCGGACATGCCAGGTGTACCCAGGGGACTGGCTGAGCACCGTTTGCGTGTCGACTCCAAAGCCAAACCTGTCAAAGAGCATCTCTGTCGGTCCGCCGCGAAGAAGAGGAAGGTGATTGGCGAGGAAGTGGCTTGGCTCTTGGCAGCTGAGTTCATACGCGAGATATACCACTCTAAGTGGCTCGTCAACGTTGTCATGGTACCTAAGAAGGATAATTCACTTCGCATGTGCATTGACTTCAAGCATATCAATCGGGCCTGCCTGAAAGATCATTTTCCGCTCCCTCGCATTGATCAGATAATCGACTCGACTGCGGGGTGTGAGCGTTTGTCTTTTCTTGATGCATATTTTGGATACCATCAGATCCGACTGTATGAGCCAGATGAAATAAAAACGGACTTCATCACCCCATTCAGGTGTTTTTGCTATATCACTATGCCATTCGGTCTCAAAAATGCTGGCGCCACATTTATGCGCATTATCCAGAAGTGCCTGCTCACTCAGATCAGTCAGAATGTGGAGGCCTATATGGATGACATTGTGGTCAAGTCACGTAAAGGTTCTGACCTCCTAACTGATCTCGCTGAAACCTTTGCCAATTTGAGAAGGTATGGCATTAAGTTGAATCCATCCAAGTGCACATTCGGGGTACCCGGAGGCAAGCTACTCGGTTTCCTTGTTTCCGAACGAGGGATAGATGCCAATCCCGAGAAGATCGGTGCAATTCTCCGAATGAATCACCCTGTGCGTGTGCACGATGTTCAGAAGCTCACAGGTTGTCTCGCTGCATTGAGTCGGTTTATTTCACGACTCAGTGAAAAGGCTCTGCCTCTTTACCGACTGATGAAAAAGTCCAGCATGTTCGAGTGGACTCCTGAGGCCGAAGCAGCGTTTGTGGAGCTCAAAGCCCTGCTTTCCACCCAACCGGTGCTTGCTGCTCTGAACAGCAAAGAGCCTCTACTCTTGTACATTGCAGCTACTGGTCAGGTTGTCAGCACGGTGCTCACAGTGGAGCGAGAAGAAGAAGGCAAGACCTATAAAGTTCAACGGCCAGTGTATTATATCTCTGAAGTCTTGACTCCATCCAAGCAAAGGTATCCTCATTACCAGAAGCTTGTTTATGGAATTTACTTGACTACGAAGAAAGTTGCACACTATTTCCAAGACCACTCGGTCTTAGTCGTCAGCGATGCTCCATTGTCTGAGATCATGAATAATCGAGATGCAACTGGTCGAGTGGCTAAGTGGGCAGTTGAACTTCTCCCTTTGGATATCAAGTTTGAAGCAAAGAAAGCGATCAAATCTCAGGCGCTCGCGGATTTCTTGGCCGAGTGGATTGAACAGCAACAGCCGACTCAAATTCACTCGGAACACTGGACCATGTTCTTCGATGGGTCTAAAATGTTGAATGGTTCTGGTGCCGGAGTGGTCCTGGCGTCCCCAATAGGTGATAAACTCAGTTATGTCCTCTAGATTCACTTCGATTCCTCCAATAACGAAGCTGAGTATGAAGCACTCCTCTACGGGTTGCATATGGCTATCTCACTCAGCGTCCATCGCCTGATGGTCTACGGTGACTCGGATTTGGTGGTCAATCAAGTGATGAAGGAGTGGGACGTTAGAAACCCTGCTATGACTGGATATTGCAACGCAGTAAGGAAGTTAGAGAAAAAGTTCGAGGGTTTGGAGCTTCACCACATTCCCCGACTCAAAAATCATCCAGCTGATGATTTGGCAAAGATAGGTTCCACTCGGAAGCCTATCCCCAGCAATGTGTTTCTAGAACACCTTCATGCCCCGTCAGTGCAAGAAGATCCTTTCACTGAAGAGCCTCCCCAGGTGAAAAGTCCCACCGATCTGACTGAAATCGAGATACCTGCTGTTATTGACTTGGTGATGGAGGTCTTGGTGATTAATCCCGACTGGACTATGCCGTACATTGCATACATACTCAGGAAGGAGCTCCCAGAGGATGAGGTTAAGGCACGTGAGCTTGTCCGCAGATCCAAGGCTTTCACAGTGATAGGTGGACAGTTTTACAGGGAAAGTGTTACTGGCGTAGCTCAGCGATGTATTTCCCCAGAAGAAGGTCAACTGATTTTGGAAGAGATCCACTCGGGGACCTGTGGTCATCATGCGTCCTCTCGGACAATTGTGGCTAAAGCATACCGAGCCGGATTTACTGGCCACGGGCCAATGAAGTTGCAAAGGAAATGGTACAGCGGTGTGAAGGGTGTCAGTTCTACGCAAACATGTCTCACAAACCCGCATGTGCTTTGAAAACCATTCCACTTGTCTGGCCATTCGCTGTATGGGGATTGGACATGATTGGGCCCCTCAGGACTGGTAGGAGTGGCTTCACTCATCTGCTTGTAGTAGTCGACAAAATCACCAAGTGGATTGAAGCCAAGCCTATTAAGAAGTTAGATTCAAGAACAGCCATCAAGTTCTTGAAAGAATTGATATTCAGATATGGAGTTCCTCATAGTATTATCACAGATAATGGCTCAAACTTCGACTCGGAAGAATTCAGAAACTTCTGCGCCTCCCAAGGCACTCGGGTAGACTACGCATCCGTTGCGCACCCACAGTTGAATGGACAAGCTGAGAGGGTGAACGGTCTTATTCTCCAAGGATTGAAACCCAGATTCATGCGTGATCTGGAACATGCAGCTGGAGCTTGGGTGACCGAACTGCCGTCTGTTCTATGGGGTTTAAGGACGACTCCAAATCGGTCGACTGATCGCACCCCTTTCTTCATGGTGTATGGAGCTGAAGCCATGCTGCCAACTGACCTCTTCCACAATTCACCCCGAGTGGAGCTCTATTCGGAAGCAGAGGCAGAGCAGGCATGGCAGGATGCCATTGATTTATTTGAAGAGGAGCTGTAGGATCGAAAGCATGTCTAGAGGGGGGTGATTAGACTACTTGACCAAATAAAAATCTAGCCTTTTCCCAATTTTAAGTCTTGGCAGATTTTAGCAACTTAGCACAAGTCAAGCAATCAACCTACACATGCAATTCTAAGAGTATAGCAGCGGAATTGTGGCACCCCGGCTCAGAGGAAACTGGAATGCCCCGTATTCCAGCCCAGAGACAAGTCTTCTGGAATACGGTACTATTGGCATAGAACAAATCAGCTCTTTATTACAATGAATAAGGTTACGATGGTACAAGGATTATAGCGGCACAGCGACACTACGCCTGCACAGGGTAGCTCTATGCTAACAGCAAAACAACCCGAAGAAACGGAGTATCCTCGGCAGTGGAACAACGACAGTGGTGATGGACTCCACTCCGCAGGGACTCTGGCTGGAACGCTTATCCTAGCTCGCAAACTCGGAATCCTCGACAAACAAGCAATCATGGCATCACCTGCAAACTGGCATGACATGCCAGGTGAGTACTTTGAATGTACTCGCAAGCTCACAGAAACCAAAGCAATCAAGACAAGCAATGGCATGGCACTTACAGGTTAAGCAGGTGTAAACATGATGATGCTGGAACAATATAAGCATGGCATGGCATATACTACATGCAACAGGTTGCAACTTACTCTGTCATGAGGTTACCCCATAACCATCACCTGTAAGACTTAGCATCGAGTGTGCCACATGATAACCTCAGGACCAACCAAACTTGATATTACAATACCGTAGTGATAACATGATCACTAGGAGCTTGGTCTTTACCGAGATCACCACATAACACCAAACCACAATGATCCTCTCGTGATCACGATCAACCAACATCGGTATCCTCGATACCACGGTGATCCTCTTGTGATCACGATCAACCAACATCGGTATCCTCGATACCACGGTGATCCTCTCATGATCACAATAAACCAACATCGGTATCCTCGATACAACGGTGATCCTCTCGCGATCACATAAAGATCAACCAACTTCTTTCTCATCTTGTTATAAGCAAGATTATTATACTATTGACCCATAGTGTGTCCTACTACGAACTATGCCCATATCCGAGGACGTGGCTATCGATAGATTATACACTCTACAGAGGTTAGTACACTGTACCCACACCACGGAACTCGTGGCCTCGTGCTCCCATTCGGGTGGACCAACGATGTTCCGACAAAACCCAATCTATTACATGGCACTCTCCCGGCCACTCCGACAGACTCCCCTTTCGACTATGTCATGGGTGACACCTGTGTCCTTCCGACACCTGCCATCGTCATGGCCAAACAAAACTGTCCCAAACGGGGACCTGTGCACAATACCAAAACTAGGTTCACAAGGTTATAGCCGCCTACCTGATCAGGGTAGCACGCGCTCATAACCTTCCCTAGTTGGAGGCACCGGCGAGAGGCATGACAATAGACCGAATTATGGCTGCCCCATCCCATCAAGTGTGGTTGCACTGGTGAGCTCATTTTGGTCCGCACTATGACTCAGCCAACAGGTGTTCAAGTTCGATTATCATCTGGTTTAACTTGAGCGTAAATGAGCTGAGCCATGATAACATGATGAAATCATATGAGCTTAATATAACCTAAGCAGGGATGGGAAGCATAATATCTGGATCATAATATCGATAACATGCAAGCATTTTATCAGCTAAATACATACAAGCATGGTAAACAACATCATTATGTCCATAACATATGACAAAGAAGCATGCAGACATGGCATCATCTTAGCATGAACTACTACAAGTATTAACCATGAGCATTATGCTACCAATGAGTACTTGATAACTAGCATGTCACATAAGCATATAGATATTAACATGCACACATTAAATAGTTATTCAAGTAGGAAACCATAGCTACTGCAAATCCATCATGCAAGTGGCTGTCGTGGCTTGCCTGGGGATGAAGGAACCATCGGAAAGAAGTGCGGGGAGTCCGCGGAGACGATTGCCGGAAACAGTTATCTCCCGGAGGGGCTGTTTACGGGCAAGGGCAAAATGGTCATTTTCACAGTGTCAAAACATTATGAAAATGATGCCAACAGAACGGGCTCGAAGAGACGAAGACATAGGCGTTGGAATCACCTCAATCGGAGTAGGGAGTGAAAACTTATAGCTGTTTTTTCTGCCAGGGACCCATCTGTAAATAAAATACTCACAAACTGGCCCCTGACAGAAAAACAGAACGCGCATTCCAGGGAATACGCTTTCGCTGCACGGAAAACGTATTTCTGCCGCGAACTGCGCCCGAGTACGTTTTCAGTATATGAAAGCGTAATATCCTGAGGACGCCTCCACTTGAACTGGCGGGCCCTGACGCTGTGGCAATGACACGCAGGCCCCGCTGGCTTCTCTCTCCTCCCTCCTGCTCCTTCTCCTACCTCTCGATAGAGACAGAGAGGAAACACCGGCCGTCGTGGTTCCGCCGCTCCTGCTGCGCGAGGGATCGAGCTGGTGGCCGAGACGGACGCGCCGCCCCACGCCGCGCCCGTAGGTAGTCGCACCGGCCGCGGGGACTGCCGGAAATGAGCGGCACGTCGGCCTGGCGGACAGAGGCTCCGGTGGAAAAGGGGCTCGGCGCTACGACCACGGGGAGGAATGGGCAACACGTGGGGAAGGGTCTAGGGTAGGGGTGGAAGCCTCTGGTGGTGAAGGAGAGAAGAGAAGGGCTCTGGCTCGGGCCAATTTAGTCGGGCACGACCGGCGGCCATGGCGGCGGTGGTGGCCGGAGAGGAGCTCCGGGGCTCGGGTGGGTATCTAGGGAGGGGTACTGGTGTGTGGTGAGTGCGATGGTGAGGTCGGGGGTGCTCTGGATGGGCCTTTATATAGCCGGACGGCGAGGGTGGCCGAGCTCGGCCGCGGTGACACATACACCGGCGCGCCGGAGCTTCGGGAACCCGTGTGGAGGAGGGGAGAGGCATCCAGAACGATCATGTAGGAGCAGAGAGGACTCAGGCGAGGTCGAGAGAACTCGGGAGGGCGCGGGTGACTGGACGCGACGGCGGCAGACGAGACAGGTCATGGGCGCGGCAGCTACACCGCGAAGGAGGGGACGGGAGAGGGGGAGACTTATCCAGGGAGGAAGAGGACGACGAGGGGGAGCTGTTGGACATGACGATACGCGCAGAAACGACGAGCAGAAGAGGGGCCCGAGCTAGCAAACACTCAGCTCACGTCCATGGCATGCCAGGGTGGTGGTCACCGCGTGGACGTGGCGATGCCACGCACTCTGGTCAACCCCACCATGTCTGCTCGATGGGTCATTCAACAGATGAGGTCAAAGAGGAAAGAAACGAGCATAGTGGCACATGAGTTGACCACAGCTTGCAGGTTTTGTCTGGAATAGGAAGGTGTTTGTGCCGTCGTGAGGAAGGCTCGACCGGAGATTGGCTCTGATCTTTGGCATGTTGTGATCATACACTAAGATGAGTCTTGTGGCCAAGTTTCAGCCCAAATGGAGGAGTTTAGCTAGCACTTGCAGTTCAAATGACCACACTGTCCAGAATTGCAAATCTTGAAGTGGCACTCATATACTGGCTTGGAATGAGCTGAAATTTGGAGGAGGCTAGTTATTTAGGCATATGAAGACACTGTATTAATTTCATACCATTTGGATAAACCAAAATGGTACTTCCTTCACACAGCATTCCACTGGACAGAATTTTAGAAAAATGACTGAGGATAAATAGCTAGATGAAATGATCCCAAATTTGTTGGAGAGGTGTTATATGGGTAGGAGAATGCTCTGGTAAATTTTTAGCAATTATGAAGCAATATAAAATATAGTTGCTTCACAACAGGAAAATATGACCAGAAGCCAAGATTTGATGTTGTGATCATATAAATAATGGGATGATGCTAAAATCTTGTGGACAGTGTTAATTTGAGCATATGAAGATGCTTGCAAAATTTCAACTGAATTGGATCAACCTAGCTAGTACTTCCTTCACAAGGCCTCTGTTTGAACAGAAACTTTGAAAATTTGCTCAGGAGTATTCACTAGGAAAATGAGGTTGAAACTTGGCATGTGGCAATGATATGGATAGTAAAGAATGCCAAAAAAAGTTTTAGAGCAAGAAAGAAGATATAAAGGGTACTTGCTTCACAAACTGCCAGCTAGGGCAGAATCGGAAAAGGAATATTGATGAAATATTTTTGAACATGGCAAGGAAGTATTTTGACATATCTGAAGAAGATATGTCCCAAAGGATTTATGAGAATTATTTGGGAATCTTTGGAATGCTGGAAATGTGGGTTGCTTCACAACCCAGGGCAGACAGGGTTATTCCTTTAATAGAAAAAAGGAATATTCCCAAGAAAAAGAATATTGGGATTGGTCCCAGATGAGAATGATATGGTCTTGAGATGGTTTTGAGATTGACAAGCCACTTGGGAGAAGAATCAAAGGTGGTCTCTCCAGGTTTCAAGACCACTTAGCCACAGAAAAGCAAAACCAAACCAAAATCAGAGGAAAAAGAAAATGGGCAAAATCCAGGGTGTTACAAACCTACCCCCCTTAAAGAAATCTCGTCCTCGAGATTTGGTTGCTCAGGGGTCAAACATGAATATTCCTATTTAAGGAAACCGTTTCCAACTCGGGTTTCCTTTTTGCCTTTGTATACTGCTCCCATTAAATTTCATCTGTCTGACTACTTGACTTCAGGGTGGTTTGTTTCACTGGATCCTTTTTCTCGCAAATCTTACTTCATATGTTACTCTGACTCCAATCCTTTTATGTCTACTGACCTGTCTGGGTGCGATGAATTATTCTGACTGAAATACATGCCCTTCTCGCAAGTCCGAGAGTAGTTCCTCATGGACGTGTTGTGATGAAATCCAACACGGATGACCATCCATTGAGTTGTGAACAGACCTTCTCGTTGGACAGGAAATCTTTTGCTCATTGCATTGAGCTGCTTCAAATGTCTGTGTGTCCTCCAGGTTCAAAACAGTACAGTGAATCGTACCGTTCTCCTGGCGGTATCTGACTCCTTGCAGGAATGGCTGAAACATCTTGGGTATCTTCACTGTCTCAGGTAACACATTCGTACCAAAGGTTTGACTCTCACTTGTCGTGACCAGCATAAAGGTATATGTCCTTATAACGGTATTATCTGCAGACTTGACTGACGGTGGTTCTGAATCTTGTTCACGACGGGCTATCCTTTAACTGATTCCCATATGTGAAAACACATGCTTCGAGACTGTTATTCATCCTTCTGATTACTCAGTCTGTTGGCATTTCTATGTGGATGGTAGGCCATGTAATGCTTTAACACTGTTGCTGGAATCAAACTGCTGAATTGACACTTCGGTCTTACCTGACAGGCATTGAATACCCCCTTTTGACCATTCTGAGCATACATAGCTGGCTGAGTGGGATACCTTGGTAGGAGGTCGTTGCAAACGGGATATACCCCATGGGTGTGCATCCATGGTGGTTGGTACCGATTCAGACTGTTCGGGTATCGGTACCATGCAACCACTATCATACCTGTATGGCCCATCTTGCTTCTTCATTATGGTTTTCTTTGCCTTGATCCCTGGCTGAAAGAGCTTGGCCTTATGTATTCTTGATTCTTTGGGTGACCATGGGTGCTGTCAAGTACAATATTCTGGCAGGCATATTACTTTACAAGTTGTAGCCGTAGGGTAACGACCGTCTGAACCCTTGGATAAAACTGGCAAATAAACCAGTAGCCACCAGAACGGTCTTTACAACTCAGATCTGGGACATTACTGGAGTAACTCAACCCTGACTCAAGACGGCTGAAAAGCAGCTCAGAGCATGAGACGGTGTCGATAAGAAGAAAGTAGCAGTTCCCTAAGACGGCCGAAAAGCAGCTCAGAGCATAGGGTCACTACTACGGAAAGAAATTCAACAACTGTCCGAGACGGCCGAAAAGCGGCTCAGAACACGGGCCAGTTGCTGACAAGAGAAATATAAAGTCGGCATCCACCCCGGACGGCCGGAAACAGCTCAGAACATAGGCGTGGTGCCGTTACTAAAGAAAGGTAGGCAAGGGTTCAGTAGCATCCCATACAGCTCACTACCCATAGGTTGTTGGTCATCACACTGAAGTGTATAACTGGCATTCTTCTTCTTTTTACATAGCTCATGCAATAGTCGGATCCTCACCGGGCTGACATCGTTTTATGAGTAACTCGTATGACCTTGGCAGCATGTTCACCATATCTATGGAAACATGTGCAGCTGGCCACTTGATTCCTGAGGCAAGCTTGTGTCCTGACTGGTTTTTGTCTTCTGGCCAACTGTTGCGGATCTGACTCTAGGGACGTATGGTCATATGCTGCCAACTGACTAGGAAACATCTTGTATATAAACCATACCTTTGACTCGAAATGTACTGTTGATCATGCACACATCTTTGCCTTCTTGCTGCTTTGATTATTACTGTTGTGAAGATTGCACACTGATGTATATTCGATGCTGATAATCCATCCAGAATACCATTTGTGGTCAGACCAGATATTCCCAATATCAGGCAGTCGGCGGAAAATTTCCTATGGTTGAGCTGGGCTTCCAAATGACTGTCTCTTCACTGATTCTTTGAGTCCAGTGTTGGTGAGCAACTTCCATAAGGGGAAATAAGGTAACACCAAGGGCCCAAAGAAAGAAGCAAAAGAAACGACAAAAATAAAAGCACTCAAAACATCGAGATCACACACAAGCAATAGCATAATATACAACTATCCACAGCAATAACATGCATTCCTACTTAAGCACACAAATCTCGCGGAAACTCCGGTACTACGGTCTAACATGCTGTGGTGGTGTGCACAAGAGTGAGACAATGTGTGGAAGAAAGTTGGTGTAAACAAGGCTACACCAAACACGGGCTTAGCACCAGTTCCAGCTGGACGGATACGGTGGCGAGGACAGACTTGGTGATCGTGGGTCGGAACACAGAGGTCACGACCACATCATCATCAAGCGTACGGGAGGAAACCGTACTTGTCCAGGGAGTGGATGGCAGGGTAGGATAACGATGACAAGAAAGGCTTGCGGGCATTGCCCTTTTCTGATAACTAATATCAGTAAGGGTTGCCAAAGCGGCTAGTGGAATGGCACGATCCGGGATAGAAACATGTCTATCACCGGAACGATAGGGGTGGCTGAAGAGAATATATTGGTGTGGTACCTGTGCATCAATCCTGCAAGGGATCGACACTATCAAGCACCTTGGCATCACTCCGCTGGGACGAAGATGACACCACACCAAGGAACGAGGATGCAACTGGAGGGTGCAGGTAGTGGATCGGAACCGATGCCACCTACACTCACCAGATCAACCGTTAGTGATAAAATAATTAATCTATATACATGCTATGCAGCAAACAAATGGAACAAACCAGTGCAGCAAACCGATAAGACTCTATTCTACCGGTTTCTAACGTTCGCACGGTCTAGGACGTCCTACAGCCAGACCTGCTCTAATACCAACGCTTGTGGCACCCCGGCTCAGAGGAAACCAGAACGCACCGTATTCCAGCCCAGAGACAAGTCTTCTGGAATATGGCACTGTTGGCATAGAACAAATCAGCTCTTTATTACTATGAATAAGGTTACAAGGGTACAAGGATTACAGTGGCACGACGACACTACACCTGCCCAGGGTAGCTCTATGCTAACAGCGAAACAACCCGAGGAAACGGAGTATCCTCGGCAGCGGAACAACGACAGCAGTGATGGACTCCACTCCGCAGGGACTCTGGCTGGAACGCTTATCCTAGCTCGCAAACTCGGAATCCTCGACAAACAAGCAATCATGGCATGACCTGCAAACTGGCACGACATGCCAGGTGAGTACTTTGAATGTACTCGCAAGCTCACAGCAACCAAAGCAATCAAGACAAGCAACAGCATGGCACTTACAGGTTAAGCAGGTGTAAACATGATGATGCTGGAACAATATAAGCATGGCATGGCATATACTACATGCAACATGTTGCAACTTACTCTGTCGTGAGGTTACCCCGTAACCATCACCTGTAAGACTTACCATCGAGTGTGCCACATGATAACCTCGGGACCAACCAGATTTGATATTACAATACCGTAGTGATAACATGATCACCAGGAGCTTGGTCTTTATCGAGATCACCACATAACACCAAACCACGATGATCCTCTCGTGATCACGATCAACCAACATCGGTATCCTCGATACCACGGTGATCCTCTCGTGATCACGATCAACCAACATCGGTATCCTTGATACCACGGTGATCCTCTCGTGATCACGATCAACCAACTTCGGTATCCTCGATACCACGGTGATCCTCTCGCGATCACATAAAGATCAACCAACTTCTTTCTCATCGAACCAGGTTGTTATAAGCAAGATTATTATACTGTTGACCCATAGTGTGTCCTACTACGAACTATGCCCATATCCGAGGACGCGGCTATCGATAGATTATACACTCTGCAGAGGTTAGTACACTGTACCCACACCATGGAACTCGTGGCCTCGTGCTCCCATTCGGGTGGACCAACGATGTTCCGACAAAACACAATCTATTGCATGGCACTCTCCCGGCCACTCCGACAGACTCCCCTTTCGGCTATGTCATGGGTGACCCCTGTGTCCTTCCGACACCTGCCATCATCATGGCCAAACAAAACTGTCCCAAATGGGGACCTGTGCACAATACCAAAACTGGGTTCACAAGGTTATAGCCGCCTACCTGATCAGGGTAGCACGCGCTCATAACCTTCCCTAGTTGGAGGCACCGGTGAGAGGCATGACAATAGACTGAATTAGGGCTGCCCCATCCCATCAAGTGTGGTTGCATTGGTGAGCTCGTTTTGGTCCGCACTATGACTCAGCCAACAGGTGTTCAAGTTTGATTATCATCCGGTTTAACTTGAGCGTAAATGAGCTGAGCCATGATAACATGATGAAATCATATGAACATAATATAACCTAAGCAGGGATGGGAAGCATAATATCTGGATCATAATATCGACAACATGCAAGCATTTAATCAGCTAAATGCATATGAGCATGGTAAACAACATCATTATGTCCATAACATATGACAAAGAAGCATGCAGACATGGCATCATCTTAGCATGAACTACTACAAGTATTAACCATGAGCATTATGCTACCAATGAGTACTTGATAACTAGCATGTCACATAAGCATATAGATATTAACATGCACACATTAAATAATTATTCAAGTAGAAAACCATAGCTACTGCAAATCCATCATGCAAGTGGCTGTCGTGGCTTGCCTGGGGATGAAGGAACCATCGAAAGAAGTGCGGGGAGTCCGCGGAGACGATTGCCGGAAACAGTTCTCTCCCGGAGGGGTTGTTTACGGGCAAGGGCAAAATGGTCAGTTTCACAGTGTCAAAACATTATGAAAATGATGCCAATAGAACGGGCTCGAAGAGACGAAGACGTAGGCGTTGGAATCACCTCAATCGGAGTAGGGAGTGAAAAGTTATAGCTGTTTTTTTTGCCAGGGACCCATCTGTAAATAAAATACTCACAAACTGGCCCCTGACAGAAAAACAGAACGCACATTCCAGGGAATACGCTTTCGCTGCACGGAAAACGTATTTCTGCCGCGAACTGTGCCCGAGTACATTTTCAGTATATGAAAGCGTAATATCCTGAGGGCGCCTCCACTTGAACTGGCGGGCCCTGACGCTGTGGCAATGACACGCGGGCCCCGCCGGCTTCTCTCTCCTCCCTCCTGCTCCTTCTCCTACCTCTCGACAGAGACAGAGAGGAGACGCCGGCCGCCGTGGTTCCGCCGCTCCTGCTGCGTGAGGGATCAAGCTGGTGGCCGAGACGGATGCGCCGCCCCACGCCGCGCCCGTAGGTAGTCGCGCCGGCCGCGGGGACTGCCGAAAACGAGTGGCACGTCGGCCGGGCGGACGGCGGCTCTGGTGGAAAAGGGGCTCGGTGCTACGGCCATGGGGAGGAATGGGTAACACGTGGGGAAGGGTCTAGGGTTGGGGTGGAAGCCTCTGGTGGTGAAGGAGAGAAGAGAAGGGCTCTGGCTCGGGCCAATTTAGTCGGGCACGACCGGCGGCCATGGCAGCGGTGGTGGCCGGAAAGGAGCTCCGGGGCTCGGGTGGGTATCTAGGGAGGGGTACTGGTGTGTGGTGAGTGCGATGGTGAGGTCGGGGGTGCTCTCGATGGGCCTTTATATAGCCGGACGACGAGGGTGGCCGAGCTCGGCCGCGGTGACACATACACCTGCGCGCCGGAGCTTCGGGAACCCGTGTGGAGGAGGGGAGAGGCATCCAGAATGATCATGGAGGAACAGAGAGGACTCAGGTGAGGTCGAGAGAACTCGGGAGGGTGCGGGTGACTGGACGCGACGGCGGCAGAGGAGACAGGTCATGGGCGCGGCAGCTACACCGCGAAGGAGGGGACGGGAGAGGGGGAGACTTATCCAGGGAGGAAGAGGACGACGAGGGGAGCTGTTGGACATGACGATACGCGCGGAAACAACGAGCGGAGGAGGGGCCCGAGCTAGCAAACACTCAGCTCACGTCCATGGCGTGCCAGGGCGGTGGTCAGCGCGTGGACGTGGCGATGCCACGCACTCTGGTCAACTCCACCATGTCTGCTCGATGGGTCATTCAACAGATGAGGTTAAAGAGGAAAGAAACAAGCATAGTGGCACATGAGTTGCCACAGCTTGCAGGTTTTGTCTGGAACAAGAAGGTGTTTGTGCCGTGGTGAGGAAGGCTCGACTGGAGATTGGCTCTGATCTTTGGCATGTTGTGATCATACACTAACATGAGTCTTGTGGCCAAGTTTCAGCCCAAATGGAGGAGTTTAGCTAGCACTTGCAGTTCAAATGACCACACTATCCAGAATTGCAAATCTTGAAGTGGCACTCATATACTGGCTTGGATTGAGCTGAAATTTGGAGGAGGCTAGTTATTTAGGCATATGAAGACACTGTATAAATTTCATACCATTTGGATAGACCAAAATGGTACTTCCTTCACACAGCATCCCACTGGACAGAATTTTAGAAAAATGACTGAGGATAAATAGCTAGATGAAATGAGCCCAAATTTGTTGGAGAGGTGTTATATGGGTAGGAGAATGCTATGGTAAATTTTCAGCAATTATGAAGCAATATAAAATATAGTTGCTTCACAACAGGAAAATATGACCAGAAGCCAAGATTTGATGTTGTGATCATATAGATGATGGGATGATGCTAAAATCTTGTGGACATTGTTAATTTGAGCATATGAAGATGCTTGCAAAATTTCAACTCAATTCGATCAACCTAGCTAGTACTTCCTTCACAAGGCCTCTGTTTGAACAGAAACTTTGAAAATTTGCTCAGGAGTATTCACTAGGCAAATGAGGTTGAAATTTGGCTTGTGGCAATGATATGGATATCAAAGAATGCCAAAAAAAGTTTTAGAGCAAGAAAGAAGATATAAAGGGTACTTGCTTCACAAACTGCCAGCTAGGGCAGAATCGGAAAAGGAATATTGATGAAATATTTTTGAACATGGCAAGGAAGTATTTTTGACATATCTGAAGAAGATATGTCCCAAAGGATTTATGAGAATTATTTGGGAATCTTTGGAATGATGGAAATGTGGGTTGCTTCACAACCCAGGGCAGACAGGGTTATTCCTTTAATAGAAAAAAGGAATATTCCCAAGAAAAAGAATATTGGGATTGGTCCCAGATGAGAATGATACGGTCTTGAGATGGTTTTGAGATTGACAAGCCACTTGGGAGAAGAATCAAAGGTGGTCTCTCCAGGTTTCAAGACCACATAGCCACAGAAAAGCAAAACCAAACCAAAATCAGAAGAAAAAGAAAACGGGCAAAATCCACGGTGTTACAGGAATGTAAATCATTGCTTATGAAGGTAAAGGGGAGGAGTTTGGAGGGAGCAAGCGCAATGTGGACACGGAGATTTTTGGCGTGGTTCCGATAGGTGGTGCTATCATACATCCACGTTGATGGAGACTTCAACCCATGAAGGGTAACCGTTGCGCGAGTCCCCGGAGGGCTCCACCCACGAAGGGTCCACGAAGAAGCAACCTTGTCTATCCCACCATGGCCATCGCCCATGAAGGACTTGCCTCACTCGGGTAGATCTTCACGAAGTAGGCGATCTCCTTGCCCTTACAGACTCCTTGGTTCAACTCCACAATCTTGACGGAGGCTCCCAAGTAACACCTAACCAATCTAGGAGACACCACTCTCCAAAAGGTAATAGATGGTGTGTTGATGATGAACTCCTTGCTCTTGTGCTTCAAATGATAGTCTCCCCAACACTCAACTCTCTCTCATAGATTTGGATATGGTGGAAAGATGATTTGAGTGGAAAGCAACTTGGGGAAGGCTAGAGATCAAGATTCTAGTTGTTGGATTGGAGTGTCTTGGTCTCAACACATGAGTAGGTGGTTCTCTCTCAGAAAATGAGTAGTGGAACTGTAGGCACGTTCTGATGGTTCTCTCACAAATGGAGAAGGGGGGTGGAGGGGTATTTATAGCCTCCACACAAAATCTAACCGTTACACACAATTTACCAAACTCGGTGGGACCGAATAGTGAAACTCGGTCAGACAGATTCAGTTCAAAATGTGAACGTTAGCATTTTCGGTGGGACCGACATGATCAACTTGGTGGGACCGATGTGCTAGGGTTAGGGCATAACTTGATCTCGGTGAGACCGATCACATGAACTCGGTGGGACCGATTTCAGTAATAGGCAAACAGAGAGTTGGTCAGGCAAACTCGGTGGGACCGGTCGCTCATTTCGGTTAGACCGAAACGTTATGAAAAGGAAACAAAGAGTTTGCATTGCGAACTCGGTGGGACCGATCGCTCATTTCGGTTAGACCGAAACGTTACGAAGGGAAACAGAGAGTTTGCAATCCTATCTCGGTGAGACCGAGATCCGTATTGGTGATACTGAATTGATTAGGGTTTCTGGCTATGGCTATGTCAAGTGAACTCGGTGGCGCCGGATAGATCAAATCGG
The DNA here is from genome assembly GCA_011799875.1 of Thinopyrum elongatum. NCBI lineage: Eukaryota > Viridiplantae > Streptophyta > Magnoliopsida > Poales > Poaceae > Thinopyrum > Thinopyrum elongatum. The sequence goes on along the minus strand of CM022303.1, from coordinate 92,082,046 downwards.
TGGGGCCAAGTTTGACTTTAGGTTTAGGACATATGTGGAAATGAGAAAGTGGTTGAGGGCTTTTGGAGCATATCACTAAGCATTTTGAGCACGCAAGCCATTAAGCAACACCTCATCCCCTTTTAAATAGTATTGGCTTTTCCTATGGACTCAATGTGATCTTGGATCACTAAAAATGAAAATGTAGAGTCTTGAGCTTTTGCCAATATATGTCCTTGGCATTTTGAGGGGTCCACATCTCTAGTCCATGCCATGCCAATCATTGAACTTTCTGAAATGATCATCTTGAAAGAGTATTAGTTCAATGAGCTATATGTTGTTAAGAATTACCAAAACCACCCAGGGATTAGTTGCACTTTCAATCTCCCCCTTTTTGGTAATTGATGACAACATATACATCAAAGCTTCGACAAATGATAATAAGAATGAAATACATCGTCGCTTTGAGAAGTATGTGATAAGCAAGAGCTCCCCCTAAATTTTTGCATTATTTAAAAATTTGCTTGTGAATGCAAATGCACAATCGATTAGGATCATGGGTTACTCTTCCATGTCACATACATCTTGGTGGAGCGCTCAAAATGATAGAATATGAAATATACACTCATCACCAAGACAAAGTGAATGATCATACATGAGAGATAGAGATTATCATCATCCAAGCAGGCAAACAAATAAGTAGCAAATAAGTAGCAAAAGAGGCAAAAAGAAGCAAAGCTCTCTCGCTCGAAGTCTATGATCTATACACTTTCTCCCCCTTTGGCAACAAGTTACCAAAAAGCTTGAAAATGCATAGTGCTATGCGGCTCTCTAAGCTTGATCTTCGGGAGGTGGCGTGGAGAGGAGTCCTGCAACAAATGCATCTGAAGAGGTTGTAGGAGCTGGTGGAGTTGCAATTGGAGGGGCAACTAAAGTTGTGGCTGCAGGAGCTGAAGTTGTAGCTCTAGTGTCTGTCATTGGCACTGCTGCAGACCTCTGTCTTCTGGGCACCCTTTGATGAGCATCAGTGGTGGTCTTGTCACTCCTATCCTCAAGCTCTTCTTGGATCTTCTCCACAGAAGTTTGAATCTCTGTCACCTTGACATCCAAGTCATGAAGTGTTGTCTCAAAAATTCTCTCAAGACTCTCTTGATTCTGAGTCAGGGTGGCCAATCCTTTCTCAATTCTCAAAGTATCTTGAATGAGATAGCTAAGTTGATCTTGTTTATACTTGAGAAAAAACTTGAGATGCCTCTTCAACTCTTGGCATCTTGGCTGCCTTTTCTGCTTTTGCTTTTTCTCTCTTCTCTTGAGCCTCTACTGAAGTAGGATCTGTAGCATCCATGACAACTGTGTTGTCCTCAAAATCAGGCCTCAAGGAAGGTGCTCTTTGTCCAACAAATATATGCCTTTGCCCATCTTGGAGTTGATGAGCATCTGAATGTGTGGAGCATATCCACATGATCTCTTTTGGTCTGCTGCAGTTTTCTTGATGGTTTCAACTATCAAGCTCATCACCTTGAATTTTTGTGGCACATCAAACAATTGAAGCAAGTTGATGGAGTGGCCTCTGATCATCCTGTGATCTCCTGATTTGGGCAATAGGGTGTGCCTCAAAATGGTGTTTATGGTGGCCAGTCCAGACAACAGATAGTACACTGAGCCTAGCTTGTGAGTTTCCAAGGCCTTGTCAGGTATCTCCTTGTACATGTTGGCCATGGAGTTGTGATCTTTCTTGCGCTTTGCATAGACATCAGTGTCATCCTCTTGCTCTTCAGGGGCATTGATAAGCTTGGCCCATTCTGCAACAGTTGACTGGTACCTTGTACCCTCAGACATCCAAACAATTCTTCCATCTGGGTAGAAGTGAGCTGTTGAATAAAACTGCATGATAAGCTCATCATTCCACTTGGTTAATTTCTGACCCACAATGGTGTCAACTTCATTGAGTCTGAAGCTCTCATGTACTCCAGGGAAGTGGTCTTCATTTTCATCAATGTATTCCCAATCAACTCATCTCATGTCACTGACTATGGGCTTCTTATCCAATAGAATTGTCTCATAAAAGTCCTGCTGTTCCTTGGTGTGAAATCTGTAGTCCACATCAGTTTTTCTCCTTTCAGCATAGGGGTCAGATTGTCTCCACAATCTGAGACCTGCATCCTTTCTTTCCTTCATGTTTTCAGCTACTGGATGATTATCATCATGATCAGGGATCTTTGGCTTCAACTTTCTGAGCACTTGGGCTTCCTCTTCTTCTTCCATTTTAGGCACTGGGGCCTTGTTCTTTTCTGCAGCAGGTATGTTTCTGGTGCTTCTCTTTGGTGCAGTCTTAGAGGCTTGAGCAGTAGCTTTGGGGGCAGTCTTGGGCTTTGATGGAGCAGCCCCAGACTTGATGGCATCCCCCATCAGCTTCTGAGCTTTAGGTGCTGGTGCAGCATCCTCTTCTCATCTTCTTCTTCATCCTCAGCTGGGTCTCTCATCATAGAGGGTTTGCCAATAACTCTGGCCATGGTCTTCTTAACCCTTTCCTTTCTCTTCTTGCCCTCACCAGCAGCCTCTTCAATAGTTGATTTTGAGGCTTCAAGAGTTGAGGCTCTGGCCTTAGACATGGGCACTCTCTTGGCAGGAGCTTTCTTGTGCAGACCAGGCTTGGTTGAAGCTATAGTGCCAAATTCTTTCTTCACAACTTTCTTCTTTGAGCTGACCTCTTCCTCAACAGCAACATAATCTTCATCCTCAGAATCTGAGTTTCTCTTTCTCCTTGTCCTGGTAGCTCCTTTGGGCAAGTTGCTTGGGGTGCTTCTGCTACCATCATCATAGCTGCCAGAGGGACTAGTGCCCTCACTCATGCTAACTTGCTCCTCAGACTTGTTCTGGCTGTCGCTTTGATCTGACATAGCTGACACTGCAAACTGACCCTGAAAGCTGACCCTGTGAATAGATGTAGTTTGGATAGAGTGGATGAGCATCACAAAGTGCAGAGATTTTGCAAAACAATTGAGTCAAAAACTTAGTTTTAGTTTTCTACAGAAAGCATTTCGGATCTACCGATTTGTTAAACTCGGTGACACCGAAGCAACATGAGAGTCTAAACTAGTGGAATCGGTCAGACCGAGACACAGTTCGGTGACTCCGAGATTGATAGGGTTTCTCTGAGAATTGAACTCGGTCGCACCGATTCGTAAGTTTCGGTCAGACCGAAAATTACAAGTGCAATGGCCTAGGCCAAATCGTTGAGACCGATTTCTACAACTCGGTCGGTCTGAGATGAGTTCGGCGGAAACATAACCCTAAATTTTCGAATCAAAACTAATCTAAAGGAAGTTTTTGCTGGATAGAGTAATCTCATATGTGGTAAGAATCATGGCATTGACCTAAGTGCAGGAATCGGAGGTAAAGATTGCACATAGGGGTCGAGTTCATACCCTAAATCGGCGGTGAACTCGCTACAGCGGCAACGGCGGCGAAGATTCCCGTTGATGGCGGCGGAGACCAGCGGCTGGAGGTCACTGGCAATGAGGAGACGATCCGGAGACTCGAGTCGGCAGAGCAGGATACGCGCGGGCGAAGGGTTTTTGGAGAAATTTCCAAAATTCGACCCGTGGGTATTTATATCCTGACCTTGTCGGTGTGACCGAGTGGAATGACTCGGTGGCACCGAGATGCAGAATCGCAAGCGGTTACTGCAACTCGGTGTGACCGAATTGCTCAAATCGGTTGCACTGAGATTGAAAACCTAGATCAACTCAATGAACTCGGTATGACCGAATGGAAAGAATCGGTCAGACCGAAATACAGTGAGAGGTTTTGGAAGTTTAAGTCTATGACGAATCGGTGGCTCCGAGTGCTCCTCACCCAAAGGGTTCGAATATGACTTGATCAAACTTTGTGATGTAGCAAGAATAGAGTTTGAGACGAGAAAAGCATAGATAGCTAGAGGAAGTTCTTAGGCATTCTTGTCCATCCATTTGGCAAAAGAAAAAGAGCCAAACAATCAAAGCAACAAATGGATGTCCTCGAATAAAAAAAAATATGCAATCAACATGCTCACACAATAAGATAGCAAATGAAATATGTGGCAAAGCATGCACAAACACTCTAGCATCTATCAAGCATTTGGCGATGAATAGGTCATCTATATATGAGTATATTGACTTAGGAATCAAATGAGAACATTTGATCATAGGTCATACTCATCGTTTAAGCACAAGTGGGGTTACCACTTTTGCATAAAGCATTGTTGTGTTCACACCATTAGAGTTGCTTTAGCTCAATTCTTAGAGTAAAGCTCCCCCTAGATGTGATGTCCCCCTAAGAGGGATGAACTAACCTTGGGTTTTGTCGATGATGACTTCATGTAGATTTTGAAGATGTGGATGGTCAATGTTGATGTAGATCATTTGGAGCAATCCATTGGAGTGAGTTGCACTTTCAATACCTACATGGGTTAGTCCCACAAGGAACAAGCAAGGATATCCATAGACATAGAGTGAAGTACACACAAGATGATGTCCATGAAAGCATTAGGTTACCTTGTCCCTTGACTTACCAACAAGAGGGTTTGTGACTCCTTGAACTAGTGCAAGATGTGGAAGTTGATTGCACTTGTCCTTGCCAATGTGAATGTGAGTGAAGTATGTTGGCGGAGTCACCCTCAAGAACTCTCTAGTTCTTCTTCTTCGGGATCCACACCATCTTGATGGGAATCCTTGGGGTTGTAGATGAACTTGATGAAGTAGAACTTGATATAGTCTTGGGAACCCACTTGACCAAAGCCTTTGGAGCTTCTTCAAATGCATCAATCTCTTCTTGAAGCTTGTCCTTGCCTTTTAGCTTGTGGTCTTGTGGTGGAAGATCATCTTGAGCTTGTGTCCCATCGAAGGAAGTAGGATCATAATTGTCTTGTTGAGGAACAAACTTCGTCTTGGGGTATTGATCTTCTTCCCACTCAACTCCATTGGCATTGAACTTTCGTTCAAAACCAACACCTTGATTCTTCCGGTGCCTTCCTTGCTTGCGTACAATTTCCTCAAATTGCTTACTTCCGGCAAGGCTCTTGTAAACACCTTTCTCTATGATTCCCTTAAACAAGCTATTTTATTGCTCAAGTGTAACTTGGCTAAGAGAATCATTAGTGGAATCAAGAGAACTACTAGAAGCAACAATATTGGATTTAGCATGATTATTGTTACTATTAGAAGAAGAATCTTTCTTACTCTTGTTGCTAGATTTTACTTGTGGCATGTATGTAGACAAGAGTAAACGCTTGGCAATGTAAGAAGAACTTTTCTTCCGAAGATCATCATTGATGGCTTTTAAGAACTCATGCTCTTGCTCTAGATTGAGCTTTTCAAAGCGTAGCTTCTCATGAGTCTTTAAAAGTTCTCGATGATGTTCTAAAGTAGTTTCATGAGCTAACTTAAGAGTGTTTAGTTCTTTAGTTAGACGCTCAATATCCTCCTTATCATTGTCATTCTTTTTATCTTGATTAGCATGATTAATAACAAGTTCATCATAGTTTTCATCATTAGAGTTGTCAACAAGTAGATCATCATCTCCTAGCAAATCATCTTCATCACTATTGAAATCAACATACTCGGGGTGTGATACCTTTGGGCCTTTAGCCATGAAGCATCTTCCAATTCCTTCATTTGGTGAATAAAATATGTCATAGGAGTTGGTGGACACAAGTGCTAGACCGGCAACACCTTCATCTTGAGTATATTCAGAGTCGGAGTGATAACTTCTCTCGGAGTAGTGGTCGGAGTCGGAACCGGATACCCATTCACCAACATGAGCTTGATGTCTTCGTCTTGTGTAGCTCTTTGATGACTTGTCCTTCCTTTCCGAGTCCTTGCTTCTGCGAGAGGGTCTTCGTTCATAATGATCATCTCTACTCCTTCTCTCTCTTGGAGGTGATTCTTCTCTTCTACTTTTCTCTTAGGTGAGTCTTCCCTTCTTTTGTGTGGGGCCGTACACTCATTGGAGTAGTGTCCGGGTCTTCCACAATTATAGCAATTTCGCTCACGACTAGACGATCTTTTGTCATTGTAGGACCTTGACTTGGAACTTCTTTCTTTGCTTCTACTCTTATAGAACTTGTTGAAGTTCTTCACCATTAGGCTCAATTCTTCATTGAAGGCTTGTTTCTCACTTGATGATGTAGGAGAATCACATGAGGCTTTGTAAGCACCACTAGGCTTGTTGTGAAGCTCCTCTTTATCTTTGAGTGACATCTCATGAGCAACAATTCTTCCAATGACTTCGGTTGGTTTGAGATCTTTGTAATTGGGCATCATTTGGATCAAAGTGCACACGGTATCATATTTTCCATCCAAGGCTCTTAGGATCTTGATGATGAATCTATCGGTCATCTCTTCACTTCCTAAGCCGGCAATCTCATTTGTGATGAGAGCAAGCCTAGAGTACATTTCAGCGACACCTTCACCATCCTTCATTTTGAACTTGTCAAGCTGACCTTGAAGCACATCCAATTTTGATTCCTTGACGGAGTCGGTACCTTTGTGCATATCAATCAAAGTATCCCAAATTTCCTTTGCATTCTCAAGACGGCTGATTTTGTTGAATTCTTTGGGGCACAATCCATTAAAGAGGATATCGCAAGCTTGAGCGTTGTATTGCAACATCTTCAATTCTTCAGCGGTAGCTTCACGGTTCGGTTCTCTCTCATCGAAGAATTCACCTTGCAAACCAATGCACACAATAGCCCAAACGGCGGGGTTATGTCCAAGAATATGCATTTTCATCTTATGCTTCCAACTAGCAAAATTAATTCCATCAAAGTAAGGACCTCTATGGTGGTAATTTCCCTCGCTAGACGCCATACTCTCCTCGGTTGTGAACCAAGGTTATGATCACCAAAGCTATGGAAATCAAGGTAGATGGAGACCAACGCTCTGATACCACTTGTAGGATCGAAAGTATGTCTAGAGGGGGGGTGATTAGACTACTTGACCAAATAAAAATCTAGCCTTTTCCCAATTTTAAGTCTTGGCAGATTTTAGCAACTTAGCACAAGTCAAGCAATCAACCTACACATGCAATTCCAAGAGTATAGCAGCGGAATGTAAATCATTGCATATGAAGGTAAAGGGGAGGAGTTTGGAGGGAGCAAACGTAATGTGGACACGGAGATTTTTGGCGTGGTTCCGATAGGTGGTGCTATCGTACATCCGCGTTGATGGAGACTTCAACCCACGAAGGGTAACGGTTGCGCGAGTCCCCGGAGGGCTCCACCCATGAAGGGTCCACGAAGAAGTAACCTTGTCTATCCCACCATGGCCATCGCCCACGAAGGACTTGCCTCACTTGGGTAGATCTTCACGAAGTAGGCGATCTCCTTGCCCTTACAGACTCCTTGGTTCAATTCCACAATCTTGACGGAGGCTCCCAAGTAACACCTAACCAATCTAGGAGACACCACTCTCCAAAAGGTAATAGATGGTGTGTTGATGATGAACTCCTTGCTCTTGTGCTTCAAATGATAGTCTCCCCAACACTCAACTCTCTCTCACAGATTTGGATATGGTGGAAAGATGATTTGAGTGGAAAGCAACTTGGGGAAGGCTAGAGATCAAGATTCTAGTGGTTGGATTGGAATGTCTTGGTCTCAACACATGAGTAGGTGGTTCTCTCTCAGAAAATGAGTAGTGGAAGTGTAGGCACGTTCTGATGGCTCTCTCACAAATGGAGAAGGGGGTGGAGGGGTATTTATAGCCTCCACACAAAATCTAACCGTTACACACATTTTACCAAACTCGGTGGGACCAAATAGTGAAACTCGGTCAGACCGATTCAGTTCAAAATGTGAACATTAGGATTTTCGGTGGGACCGACGTGATCAACTCGGTGGGACCGATGTGCTAGGGTTAGGGCATAACTTGATCTCGGTGAGACCGATCACATGAACTCGGTGGGACCGATTTCGGTAATAGGCAAATAGAGAGTTGGTCAGGCAAACTCGGTGGGACCGATCGCTCATTTCAGTTAGACTGAAACGTTATGAAAAGGAAACAGAGAGTTTGCATTGCGAACTCGGTGGGACCGATCGCTCATTTCGGTTAGACCGAAACATTACGAAGGGAAACAAAGAGTTTGCAATCCCATCTCGGTGAGACCGAGATCCGTATCGGTGAGACCGAATTGATTAGGGTTTCTGGCTATGGCTATGTCAAGTGAACTCGGTGGCGCCGGATAGATCAAATCGGTGGGGCCGAGTTTGACTTTTGGTTTAGGACATATGTGGAAATGAGAAAGTGGTTGAGGGCTTTTGGAGCATATCACTAAGCATTTTGAGCAAGCAAGCCATTAAGCAACACCTCATCCCCTTTTAATAGTATTGGCTTTTCCTATGGACTCAATGTGATCTTGGATCACTAAAAAAGAAAATGTAGAGTCTTGAGCTTTTGCCAATATATGTCCTTAGCATTTTGAGGGGTCCACATCTCTAGTCCATGCCATGCCAATCATTGAACTTTCTGAAATGATCATCTTGAAAGAGTATTAGTTCAATGAGCTATATGTTGTTAAGAATTACCAAAACCACCCAGGGATTAGTTGCACTTTCAGGAGCGCGAGATGGCCCTGATTCGGTCGACTGTCTATCAGCAAGATCTTCATCGATTCCACGCCAGGAACATCAGAGGTCGAGCATTTCAAGAAGGAGATCTTGTGCTCCGAGTGGATCAACAGCGACCTCACAAGCTTGCCCCCGCATGGGAAGGCCCCTTCATTGTCAGCAAGGTGCTACACAACGGGGCCTACCACCTCTACAACCTCGCGAAGAAGATCGACGAGCCACGCTCCTGGAATGCAGATCTTCTCCGATGATTTTATACCTAACACTCGGAATGTCAAGATGTAATAAGTGCACTTTTTTAGATTGTTTATCCTGACATGACTCCCGCAGTCCTATGATGATTCCTCTCGCATAAGTGTGTGTTCAAACCCCCGAGCGGGTGACTTAGCTGCGAAACCTGCTTTCGCCTAATTAAAAAACTACTCTGAGTGAGAGCATCCCTCCCACTCGGGGGCTTAGCCGTGAGCCAGTCCTCGCCTAAGTTAAAAAACTACTCCGACTGAGAGCATACCTCCCACTCGGGGGCTTAGCCACAAGCCCGCCCTCACCTAAGTTAAAAAAACTACTCCGAGTGAGAGCATCCCTCCCACTCGGTGGCTTAGTCGCGAGTCCGTCCTCGCCTAAGTTAAAGAACTACTCTGAATGAGAGCGTCCCTCCCACTCGGGGGCTTAGCCGCGAGCCCGTCCTCGCCTAAGTTAAAAAACTACTCTGAGTGAGAGCATCCCTCCCACTCGGGGGCTTAGCCCGAGCCCGTCCTCGCTAAGTTAAAAAACACTCCGAGTGAGAGCATCCCTCCCACTCGGGGGCTTAGCCGCGAGCCGTCCTCGCCTAAGTTAAAAACTACTCGAGTGAGAGCATCCCTCCCACTGGGGGCTTAGCCGTGAGCCCGTCCTCGCCTAAGTTAAAAACTACTCCGAGTGAGAGCATCCCCCCCACTCGGGGGCTTAGCCGCGAGCCCGTCCTCGCCTAAGTTAAAAAACTACTCCATTGAGAGCATCCCCCTCCCACTCGGGGGCTTAGCCGCGAGCCCGCCCTCGCTAAGTTAAAAAAATACTACTCGAGTAGAGCATCCCTACACTCGGGGCTTAGCCGCGAGTCCGTCCTCGCCTAAGTAAAAACTACTCCGAGTGAGAGCATCCCTCCCACTCGGGCTTAGCCGCGAGCCCATCCTCGCCTAAGTTAAAAACATACTCCGAGTGAGAGCATCCCTCCCACTCGGGGCTTAGCCCGAGCCCGTCCTCGCCTAAGTTAAAAAACTACTCCGAGTGAGAGCATCCCTCCCACTCGGGGGCTTAGCCGGAGCCCGTCCTCGCCTAAGTTAAAAAACTACTCCAGTGAGAGCATCCCTCCCACTCGGGGGCTTAGCCGCGAGCCCGTCCACGCCTAAGTTAAAAAACTACTCCTACACTCCGAGTGCGAGCATCCCTCCCACTCGGGGCTTAGCGCGCGAGCCCGTCCTCGCCTAAGTTAAAAAACTACTCGGAGTGAGAGCATCCCTCCCACTCGGGGTCTTAGCCGCGAGCCCGTCCTCACCTAAGTTAAAAAACTACTCCGAGTGAGAGCATCCCTCCCACTCGGGGGGCTTAGCCGCGAGCCCGTCCTCGCCTAAGTTAAAAAACTACTCCGAGTGAGAGCATCCCTCCCACTCGGGGGCTTAGCCGCGAGCCCGTCCTCGCCTAAGTTAAAAAACTACTCCGATTAAGAGCATCTCTCTCACTCGGAGGCTTAGTCGCGAGCCAGTCCTCGCCTAAGTTAAAAAACAACTCCGAGTGAGAGCATCACTCTCACTCGGGGGCTTAGCCGTGAGCCAGTCCTCGCCTAAGTTAAAAAATCCGTTCACACAAAGCATTCTGTAAACAGAAAAGCAATATTCGGATAAATTCATCAAGTTCAGAATCGCAAGCAAAAGTACTCGGGCAACGAGCCCGAACGAGTTTTACGATTACAGCATCACTCGGCATTTCAAGGCAAATAAAATTTAGATCATGAAGTTTTTCTCACTCGGCAGGTGGACTCGCGGGCTCGACAAAGGTGTCCAGATCAATACCATCTGCAATCCGAGTAGCTGCATCAATGAAGGTCTCCATGAAATCTTCGAATTGGAGCTTCTTCGTGTTCGCCACCTAGAGGGCCTTCAACTTTTCTTCTTTGGCATCCTTGCAATGGACTCGGACGAGTGAGAGAGCCATGTCGGCTCCACAATGAGTAGCTGACTTCTTCTACACTTGCACTCGACTAGGGATTTCATTGAGTCGAGTCATCCGCGACTCGAGGTCATTCTGAAGTACATCCTCTGGCCACAGCTCTTTATCTATCTATGTCAGTGCAACCTTCAATCGAGCAATGTACTCCAAGACACTGTCGAGACGAGCCTCAAGTCGCAGTACATTCGTTGCAGCTTCATCTTTGACGAGTGACTTTGTGGGGTCCAGGCCAGGTTCAATTCGTTCAGTTTCCTGCTCAAAGTTCTGACAGAACTCTGCACAAGGAGGGAAAGTATGAGTTAGCAGCAACATTGTATAGAAGTTTTTTGGATTCACTCAGACGAAGAAGGATACCTTCAAGCATGATGTACATCTTCTTTGCAAGGCCCCCCAAGTAAACCTCCATCTCGTCCCTCTTCCAAGTGAGTTGGTCCACCTTGTCAGCCAAGACAACTTTCTCCTCCCTCAGCTGCGCAACTTCCTTTTTCACCTCGTCAACAGCAGTCTTCAGAGTCACATTCTCCTCCTCGAGCTTACCGACTGAAGCTAGCTTCCTCTCAACTGCTTCAGTTTTCTCTCGAGCCACCTTCTGCGCCCCTGCGAGTTCATTGTCCTTCCTCTCCAGCGCCTGCTTCATAGTGTCTAAAGAAATAACATTCTTCAGTCGTGCTTGGAGTTGGCGGTTTTCACTATGTACATCTGTTCGAGTGGAGTCACTCGGTTCAAAGGACGAGAAAGAAGAAATGACAAAGCACACATTCAGCAAAGTGTTACCTCCCATGGTCTTCACTTCATCCTGAGCATCCTTCAGATTCCTCTTGGCAAGTTCTAGATCCAGTTGGAGTTGGATCTTCTCCATCTCCAGGGCAACGTACTAAGCCCCAAGTTCACAACATTTCTGAGATCAACAAAAGGACAATTCAGTCGACGAAGAGAAAGGTAATTCCTCCACTTCCGAGTGGAGAAGAGCAAATCCAGATTGCTATTATCAAAAGTGTTCTAAGACCACCGCCGAATCAAACATTCGATGGCGGTCTTGGGGACTACACCCAGTGGGTGCACTCTACGTGCCCCCACTGGATCAATTTCCACTCGGCGCGGCCTGACCGTCCCAAGTGGAAGAAAAAAACAACTTGTTCTCAGACCCCCACCGAATCAAACATTCGACGGTGGTCTCGGGGACTACACCCAGTGGGTGCACTCAGTGTGCCCCCACTGGATAAGTTTCCACTAGATACGGCCTGACCGATTCGAGTGAAGAGCTTCAAGCAAAATAATATTCTAAGACCTCCGCCGAATCAAACATTCGACGGCGGTCTCGGGGACTACACCCAGTGGGTGCACTCCGCGTGCCCCCACTGGATCGATTCCCCACTCAGTACGGCCTGAACGTTTCGAGTGGATGGAATGCAGAACAAAAGAAAACACCCAGTGAGTGTACAGATTCAACAGAATCAAGACGCAAAAAATTCAATCGGAAATCAACTTACTATCGCACTTACTCGGACATTCGCTTGAAGGGTTGTGCTGGCATCATAAGCTAGCTTGCTGCTTTCATATACCTCCTTCAGGTGCTGCATCATCAAGCCGGCCTAGATCATAGCCTCCTTGCTGGCCCCAGTCTGGTCCTCTGGGACATGGTGTAGAGCGAATACAGTCGATGGAAGAGCTGATGACACAATCGGAACGATCGGCGCTTGAGTCTAGTCAGCAGGTCCAGAGCTTGGAAGAGTTGATACCAACAGCAGAGCAGTCGATGATGGAGCGGTAGAGATAGCACCAGTCTGAGATGAACCACCAGGTTCTTGAAAAGCAAGTTCAGGCGGCGTACGAGGTGTCTGGCCTGAAGGTGTTCTCCTAGCATGGCTTCGTGAGGAAGTCGGCCTGCCTCTTCCTTCTGCGCTTCTTGGAGTTTCCTCCTCGTCATCATCTGGGAGACTGATGACATTGGTTGGCACTGCAGTCACTCGACAGTCAGATCTCAGTCGACCGCCAGAGCAAATAGTGAGACCGAACAAGATATGAGTTGATCATACCTGCCCGGGAAGTTGCTGCGTCCGCAGTCTCTGCGTCTGCACGCTCGTCATCAATCTCCATTTGGGACGTTGCAGAGGTAGCCGCCCTGGGATTCAGAATTCCACTCGGTCAGCAAAAATATAAGGGTCTGCGAGAATAAGACAGAAAGTGAAACGATTTGCAACAACGGCACTTACGTCGAAGCGATGGGCACGGCAACCTTGATCCTGGGCAAAGCCTTCCGAGGTTTAGGTGGAACGACCTTGGTTTGTTTAGCAGTTTTCTCAGTAGGGTCAGGAGTTGGCGTCCGAGTGCGCTTCAGGGTCTTGTCACTCGACACTCCAGCCTTGCCCTGGCTAGCCATGGGATCTTGGGTCTGCTTGGTACGACATTCAGTGCGCGGTGGTGACTAGACCTCCTCGCTGTCTTCAGAGTCATCGTTGTCTCCTTCACTGTCGTCAGCATATTCGATGTCGGTGCTCCCGCCCTCACTCTCCTCTCCTCCAGTGAGTTGTTCCTCGTTCGGCACAGGCGAGTACATCTTCATGAATACCTGCGAGACACATATTATAAAGATCAGTCGGAGTCCAATTCAGTTGCGTATCGAAAGCAAAAGACAAAAACACTCAACAAGTTATGTCTCACCTCTCCTGGGAGGTGGTCAGCTTTGAATGGCAAGATCCGTTTTGCTCCACACGGATTGTCCTTGTTCCCAGTAATGCTTCGAAGCCACTGTGCAACTGTCTCCTCTTGTACCTCCTCTGAATGGGTCCAGGCAGTGTCCTTTGTACCTGAGTACAGCCATATAGGGTGGTCGCGGGCTCAATCTCTCCTTCCGGTAGCCTCCAGGATCCAGGCGCAATCAGGCCATCAGCGGCGAGCCCCTCCAGATCCTCCTCCGAGACCGACAAGCGGATCCAATCCCCTTGGATCCAGCCCAGCGGCAGACCAGATCACGAGGTTGACCCCTTAGCCGCCTTCTTGCCCTTGGCCGTCGTCTTCTTCGCGCGCTCCAGGGCCTTCATCTTGTCCTTCACCATTGCTGCAGTGGTCGACGGGCACGAGCTGAGTGGTGCTCTATTGGAGAGAGTGAGGCAGAAAAGCGAGGAAGAAAGTGGAAAAATGGTGGGCACTGTTGCGCGCATCGGCCATATCGCTATAAATATCTACGCGTCCGAGTGACTGACTCGTGGGCCCGCGCAATCTCAGCACATCCCGCAACCGGCGCTAGCTCGATACGTGGCGAAAAAGGCAGCGCGAGGATCGAGGAGTCCCTCCCCAGTTGCTCCACTTTCCGCGCTGCGTCTGGCCCGCACGCTTCTCCAAATTTCGAATCCCGTAAAATCCGGGCCAGTAAATCAGTCGATCGCGTCAAGGATGCCTAAATTCAATCTGCTCGATGCTATGCTACTTATTTCACTCGGATGTTCAAAAGGCCAGAATCGATCAAGGCGACTGACGAAGGATTAAAATACCAACATACTTTCAGACTCCCGAGAAAGTGTCTCCGAGACATTGAGTCGGGTTGAAATCGACTTCAATCCTCCTTCACTCGGTCCTCGATCCATTCAGGGGCTAATGACGATGACATGTACCTAGGGTAGGGTCTAGGGCCTGACCCATATGCCCTACCCAAGGTCACCACACGAGAGGCCAAGGCCTACGAAGACAGAAAGAAGATACCGACTGGAATCATCACGGAGTGCAACCCACTCGACCGAAGATCCACTCGGAGACTCCAATTCCACTCGACCGCCGTTAGTCACTCAAAGAACCAGAAGATCCACTCGAAGGGCGGGAGGCCTAAGGTCGCCTGTAGATAGCAACGGTCGGTCATTCACTCCGTCACCATAAAGGTCATTAAACATGGGCATTACTAGTAACGTTCGTAGCATTACTCTCTCATTGAACCCTTGCGTAACTGAGGACTGCGAGGGGTCGGCACAGTCTATATAAGCCACCCCTCCCCTCTGGTACAAGGGTTCACACCCCCTGTAACTCAACACTCCAATCAACAAGCCTCCGCGGCACTGAGACGTAGGGCTGTTACCTCCTCCGAGAGGGGCCTGAACTCGTAAAATCCGAGTGTACAACCACGCCGTAGCTAGGCACTGCCTCCTCCTACATACCCCCCATCTCTACTGTCAGATCCGTTCGCATGACATTCCCCGCGCTACTGATACACGTTAGACACACACTACTGCTAGGCTTTTCCCTAGTAGTGCCAGAGGGGTCAACGATCACGGAGGGGTTCTTCATCATCACCCTTGCCCCTCTGATGATGCGTGAGTAGTTTACCACAGACCTACGGGTTCATAGGCAGTAGCTAGATGGCTTCTTCTCTCTTTTTGATCTTCAATACAATGTTCTCCTCGATGTTCTTGGAGATCTATTTAATGTAACTCTTTTTTGCGGTGTTTTTGTTGGGATCTGATGAATTGTGACTTTATGATCAGATCTATCTATGAATATTATTTGAGTGTTTTTTGAACTCTTTTATGCATGATTGTTATAGCCTCGTATTTCTTCCCTGAAACTTTGATTTGGTTTGGCCAACTAGATTGATTTTTATTGCCATGGGAAGAGGTGCTTTGTGATGGGTTCTATCTTGCGGTGCTCAATCTTAGTGACAAAAAGAGACATGACACGCATGTATCGTTTCCATTAAGGATAAAATGATGGGGTCTATTCCTACATGAATAGATCTTATCTACATCATGTCATCGTTCTTATTGCATTACTCCGTTTCTCCATGAACTTAATACACTAGATGCATGCTAGATAGCGGTCGATTTGTGGAGTAATAGTAGTAGTTGCAGGCAGGAGTCGGTCTACTAATGTTGGACGTGATGCCTATATACATGATCATTGCCTTGGATATCATCATAATTATTTGCTCTTCTATCAATTGCCCAACAGTAATTTGTTTACCCACCGTATGCTATTTTCTTGGGAGAAGCCTCTAGTGAAATCTATGGCCTCCGGGTCTATTTCCTATCATATTATTTTTAGATCTATTAATCCAAAAATACCTTGCTGCACTTTTTCTTTACTTCTTTTATTTTGTGTTTTTGTTAGATCTATTTATTTAATCTCATACAATTTAATATATCGCAATACTGAGGAGCGATGGATGATACGTCTCCAACGTATCTGTAATTTTTGATTGTTCCATGCTGTTATTTTATCATTCTTGGATGTTTTATAATCATTTTATAGCAACTTTATATCATTTTTTGGGACTAACCTATTGACATAGTGCCTAGTGCCAGTTGCTATTTTCTGCTTGTTTTTTACTTCGCAGAATATTAGTACCAAACGGAGTCCAAATGCCACAAAAAATTTTGGAGATTTTTTTTGGACCAGAAGACAACTTGGGAGCCAAGGAAGCACCTGGGGGTGGCCCGTGGGGACCACAACCCACCAAGGCGCACCAGAGGCCCCTGTCGCGCCCTGATGGGTTGTGGAACCCACGGGGGTCTCCTCCACTGCCTCTTCGCTCTATAAATCTCCTAAAATTCTAGAAACCCTAGGAGAGCAGACGAAACACAATTCCAGCTGCCGCAAGTTTCGGAACCACGAGATCCAATCTACTCCATCACGGAGGGGTTCATCATCCTCATTGGTGCCTTTCTAATGATGCGTGAGTAGTCCACCATAGACCTATGGGTCCGTAGGAAGTAGCTAGATGGCTTTATCTCTCTCTTTGATTCTCAATACAATGGTCTCTTGGAGATCTATTTGATGTAATGACTTTTTGCGGTGTGTTTGTTGGGATCCGATGAAGTTTGAGTTTGTGATCAGATCTATATACATGAAAGTTATTTGAGTTCTTTGATCTCTTTTATGCATGATTACTTATAGCCTTGTATTTCTTCTTCGAATCTTTGGTTTAGTTAGGCCAACTAGATCGATTTTTCTTGCCATGGGAAGAGGTGCTTTGTGATGGGTTCGATCTTGCGGTGTCCTCTCCCAGTGACAGAAGGGGCAGCGAGGCACACATGTATCATTGTTATTAAGGATAACAAGATGGGGTATATTCCTACATGAATATATCTTGTCTACATCATGTCACCGTTCTTATTGCATTACTCCGTTTCTCCATGAACTTAATACACTAGATGCATGCTGGATAGCGGTCGATGTGTGGAGTAATAGTAGTAGATGCAGAATCATTTCGGTCTACTAATCTTGGACATGATGCCTATATAATGATCATTGCCTGGATATCGTCATAATTATTTGATCTTCTATCAATTGCCCAACAGTAATTTGTTTACCCACCGTATGCTATTTTCTCGAGAGAAGCCACTAGCGAAATCTACAGCCCCGGGGTCTATCTTTCATCATATTGCTTTCTGATCAATTTTTATTCTCTTTTGTTTTCAGATCTATTATTCCAAAAACCAAAAATATCTTGCTGCACTTTTTCTTTATTTATTTTATTTCATGTTTTACTCAGATCTATTTATCCAAAATCATACAAACCAATCTATCTTTTACCAGAAGAGGGATTGACAACCCCTCTGTAAGTGCATCTAGTGCCCCTTAGTGATTTTGGTGTATTGAAGACTTATAGGTTAAGGGACTAATGTGTTTGTGAGTGTACACATGTCTAATAAGTCTCTGAGGAGTTTGACATTTCCAAAAAAAGTTAACCGCTAAAAATGAATGTCTTCATCTGAAGACTTTGGCTTTCTTGAAGACTTTGAAAATGAGGAAATTGGTGTGACCTTGAAGATATTGATATTGATGCGAGGATTATGAAGCATGAAGACTTTTGTTTTCATAGTTTCTTTGTCCTTTCTTGAGTCATAGGAAACACCGTACTAATAAAGGGGGTCGAGGTAAAACTAAGGAAGAATTTCCAAGTGATGCTCATCTCAAAGCCTACACATGCCCAATCCTTCGAGTGAAGCCATTGGAAATCTCATACAGTTCAGTCAATTTCTTCAGTGACAGAGATGAAGATCTTTTGGTCTCTGAGGAATTTGTCCTGACTGAGGAGTTAGGAATTCGCCAGTGCGGATTGCCTACAAGTGAGGAACATGATAGCCCTGAGGAATTTGAGAGCTCAAATTTCCGACCGTTGTTGTGCTTCGCGCTAGCTGTCCCCAATATCTTATCCACATAACGGTCATATCATTGAGGGGCATTTATATCTTATCATGTCGGGCTGCTCCTTGGCTATAAATAGCCGCCCCCTCAACCACTAGCTGGTTGGCTGCTCTGAGAGATAGATTGACACTTGTCATTTGGAGCATCCCATCCTCCGAGGACTTTGAGAGAAAATGATCAGTGAGGAAAAACCCAAAACCCAACACCTAAAACCCAAAGTGATTGAGCATCACTGAAGAGATTGTTCCTGTGTGGAACTGATGCTTGTTACCTTTGAAGATTGTGCATCTTCCAGATGGTTAGGCGTCATGGTCTAGAGCATCCAAGAGGAATTGTGGATCGCCGAGTGACCAAGTCTGTGAAGGTTTGGAAGTCACCTTGAAGACTTACCACGAGTGATTGGGCGAGGTCTGTGTGACCTTGGCTCCAGGAGAATACGGTAAGGACTGTGTGTCCTGGGACTGTGTGTCCTTTGGTTTAAATACCAAGCCGCTCCAACCAGACGTACGACTGTCACAGCAGTTGGAACTGGTCTACCAAATCACTGTCTTCACCAAGCTACTGGTTCTATTTCCTCAACCCTTTCATTTCCTCGCTTGCTAGTTGTTGAACTTGATCGTTACTGTTTGAAGACTTTGACTGAAAACTTACTCAATTTCCTCAACCCAAATTCTTCAGTCATCTTGTCTTCTGCCTGCTTATCCTCACTACTAGGGAAAACCTTATACATAGAAGCTTACCAGTAGCGCGGGTTAAAATGGGGCGCTACTGATACTTAGCAGTAGCGCGTGGACTCAAAGGGCGCTACTGCTATCCACATAGCAGTAGCACGTGGAGAAGAAAAAGCGCTACTACTATAATTGCCACGACGTAGCCGATAGGCTAGGTATAGTAGTAGTGCCCTTCTATAAACCGCGCTACTGCTAAGAAAATGGTAGTAGCGTGTTTCTAGGGTGGGGCGCTACTGCTAAGTTTGAGCCTGGCCACATGGCGGGTCCCACTTAACAGTAGCGCGTCTCCCAGGAGCTCGCTACTGCTACATATTTAGCAGCAGCGCATTTTACACCCCCGCGCTACTGCTAAACCACAGCCACCACCTTTTCCCTCCCCCCTTCCCCATCCTCTCTTCCTTCACTTTCCCCTAGCTCCCACCTCCTCTCTCCCTCACTTTGCTTCTTCCTCACTACTTCTGCCCCCCCCCCCATTACTCTCTTTCTTCTACTTCTCTTTCTCTCTCTTTATTGCTCCTAGCTAACTACACCAACTCCATTAATGTCGGGGATATCGTGCGACATATGCCAGGGGGTGGCTTATCATGGATGGGGACAAAAGTATGTCGCCGGGCTCTAGAAGCGGGAGTGAGCGAGACCGCGTACGCCTGCGAATCTTACCCAGGTTCGGGGCTCTCCTAGGAGATAACACCCCTAGTCCTGCTCTGCGGGGTCTCCGCTTGATCACTACCTCAACAAGTAGCTACAAGCTTGCTCCTTGAGTTGTTCTGCTAGAGGAGGGAGGAGGGCAAGGCTAGCTCTACCCCACTCTCTATGTGTGTGTGTTGAAGAAGGCTCTCTCCTCTCTATCAAGGTCCCAACCCCTTGCATGGGGTGACCTGGGGGGTTTATATAGGCCTACCCCCCAGGGGTACAATGGTAATCCGACCGGGCGTAGGACCCGGCCGTCAGTGTCTCTGGTCGCCGGCCTATCCGCCGACTGCAGGGGCCCGCCGCCTGGTGGGTCCCCTCGGCTGTCTTGTACTTGGCCGACAAGCCGGGCCCACTGCTCGTGGGTCATGTCGGCTGCGTAGCACTGTAGCCATGCCACTGATGATGCATGCTTGGTCGGGGAGAGCATGTCTATAGTCCTGCCGCCTAGCGGGCGTTTCACTGTAGCCACTCCCCGTCTCTTCTGGTTAATGGCGCACAAACTTCAAGGAAAGGAGAGGGCCGCCTGCTAGGAGCCAGCCTCCCCTTGAGCCGACTGGTCAGGGCTCGCCGCCTTCTGGCTTCTTCATGGACAGGTAGGGCCCGCCACCTGCGGGCCGTACCGACAGCCCGTCGTGGGAGTATGGCTTCCTCTGCCATGGGTGATGTCATGAGCAGCATGGCAACAGTGTCGCGCCGGTCGTGGGATGTCCGCTTGGTGCGCTGCACTGTGGCCACGCTCTCCCCTGGATTCGGGGGTGGCAGGCTTGTACTGTAGCCACGCCCCATCTCGTCGTGTTTATGTGGGTGCTAACTTTGAGGGCGCGAGGGGCCGCCTGCTAGGATCCGGCTTCCCAGGAAGCCGCCTGCTAGGAGTCGGCCCACTTCATGGCCGTCTTCTAGATTCCGCCGCCTCTGGCAACCGGCCGCTTGGACCAGCCGGCCCCAAGAGGGCGGTCCGTTGTCTTTGGTGTCGAGGGGCGCAGCCTGCCCTGATATCTTGAAATACCCAGGGGAGCTGATGAGGCTACCCGTGGTCATTTACTCCGACAGTAGTCCCCGAAGCTGGTGGGGCGCTGCGGCTGAAGGGGCGAGAAGCCCCAGCAGCTTCCTTCTCCGGGTTGTCTGGCGTTCTGCTTTGTCCGTCTTCCAAAGTGCTGACTGGTAGGAGTCGGCCGTGACCAGGCAGGACACCTGGCGATTTTGAAACGCCGCGGTGGGGGCCAGGTGGCATGCTAGCCAGACGTCAGGCTCGCCGCCCGTGCCTGCCAGCCACGCGGCGTCAGCAGGCCAAGCCGGCCTGCCAGCCCACGCGTGCGACGGGATGTCACCGCAGGGCGGGGCCCACCACTACAGTGCCTCGGCACGCGCGCAGATCCGCTGCGGCCGAGGTAGACGGTTGGGCTTCTGCGGTAATCAATACATGCCTTTACTGGCGCCATAATCGTGGGATCGTGGGGGAGTGGGCGCAGTTAATCCCACGATCCCCCATGCTCTCGCCCCCTCGGCTCCGCCGCCTGGGGCTATAAGTAGGGGGAGGAGGGGGGTGGCAGACGCACGCGCGCCCTCCTCTCCCCTCGCCATTCTTCTTCCTCTCCGTCGCCGCAGCGCCTCTTCCTCTTGCCGAAGCGCTGCCGCAGCCCATTGTCGACGAGCTTCTTCTCGCTGCGGCTTCCTTGCTCCGCCGCGGCTTCGCCCGCTCGTCACCGCGCCGCGCCTACGCCGAGCTCCTTCGCCCATGGCGTGCTCACGGGCCGGCGACTGGGACGGTTCCAACGTCCATGAGGATCACCTCTCCTTCCTTCGTTAAACACGGCGGCTGCCCCGGGAGACGAATGTGCGGGTACGTGTCCCCCCCGAGGCAGAAATCTCGCCGGTGCCGGAGGGCGATGAACGCATCATCTTCCAGTCCCATTTTCTTTGCGGCATCGGCCTTCCGGCTAGCGGCTTCCTCCGCTCCTTCCTTGATTTCTACCGAGTCCAGCCGCACCACCTCACGCCAAACACGGTGGTGCTGCTGGCCGCCTTCGTCACCATGTGCGAAGGATACCTCGGCACTCTCCCCACCCTTGAGCTCTGGGGGGAGTGCTTTTATCTCAAACTCGGCACCGCCACCAAGGGCCAGGTGGCTCAATGCGGAGCCTGCGTGGCGGTGCGGCGTCCGGGAACCGGGAATCGCTTCCCGCCCATCTCCCTGCTGCAGTCGGCCAAGCTGTGGCAGAAATCCTATTTCTACGTCAAGAACATCCACCCGACGAGCGACTACATCAACTTGCCGACTTACGTAGCCGGCCCGCCAGCCGAGCCGCGCTCCAACTGGCAGTACAAGCCGAGCTCCCTATCGGCCGCCTCCTCCGCCGCCCTCGCCCGACTTCAAGCGATGACGGAGTCGGAGGGCCTGAAGGGCTCGAACCTGCTGGCCGCCTTCGTGACGCGCCGAGTGCTTCCCCTCCAAGCCCGGCCTCACATCATCAGCTGCATGAGCGGGCACCAGGACCCATGCCGGATGTGCACATGGGAGCTGCCGGACATGGAGGTGGCCTGGCTGGTCAACTACTTCTCCAACTGCAAGCTACCGGAGACGGATTGGCGGTTCGGCAAGCGACCGTACGACCGCGCACATCCGCCGCCTGCGGTGAGTCTTGCAATTCTTTTTCTCCTTTGCTGGTCTGAGTTCTTGTTTTGCCGTCTAACCA
Organism: Thinopyrum elongatum; assembly: GCA_011799875.1. Taxonomy (NCBI): domain Eukaryota; kingdom Viridiplantae; phylum Streptophyta; class Magnoliopsida; order Poales; family Poaceae; genus Thinopyrum; species Thinopyrum elongatum. The sequence goes on along the minus strand of CM022303.1, from coordinate 92,060,009 downwards.
GTCAGCCATGGTGCAGGTCCTCCCGGCCCAGCCGGCCGCCGGCGCTCTGGATCCAGGGCAGCGGTACATGCCGGACCGAACGAGGAGCGACGTGGAGGACCCCGACTTGGGGGCGGCCGCCATGGAGGAGGACGACGCCACAGGTGGCGGCGGTGGAGCAGGCGGCTCCGGAGGAGGAGGCGGCCTTGAGGCCTAGCCGGATGACGATGAGGAGGAGAACGAACCTTGCCATATGCACGGCTCCGACAAGGTGGGCGTGAGTTCTTCAGCAAAGCCGACTGCACCAGGCGGCGCACCAAAGCGCCGAGCCAGACCGTTGCTGTTCGGCAGCCGGCCGAAGAAGTCCAAGAACACAGCTGTTGCGACCAAGCGGCAGGAGGCCGCCGCGAAGGCGGCCCAGTTCCAGAAGACCCCGAGGCAGCCCCCGATGGTGTCCGCGTAAGTGCTTGGTTTCTCTTGCGTTTTCTTTTCTTCTTTCTTGCAAACTCTTTCTGAGTTTCCCCTTGTCTTCCTCGAACAGGGCCCCGCTCTCTCTTGAGCGGTCCACCGCTGCTTCAGTGATCGGGGCGGCGGAAGTCTCCACCAACACCCACTGTGTGGATCCGCTCACCGACCTCCAGGAGGCGATGGAGAGGAACGCGCGGGAGGCGCGCAAGGAGCGGGAGGAGGTGGAGCGGCAGAAGGCAGAGGCGGCCGAGGCGTCGCAGGCGGATGCGGAGGCGGCGGCCAAGGCCCAAGCCGACGCTGCGACCAAGGTCCAGGCGGACGCCGTAGCCCAGGCCCAGGCGGACGCCGCAGCCAAGGCCAAGGCGGACGCGGCCTCCAAGGTGCAAGCGGAAGAGGCCACATGCGGCCGGACTCCGCAACTCGTCATCCCACTGCGCGCAGTGTCACCAGCGCCAGAGAACCCGGCGCCGACTGGAGGAGCCGGCAACGATCAACCGGTCATGGAGAGGAGAGGAGGCGACGCCAGCGTCCCGAGGGCGAAGGTGCCCCCGCAAGCGCCGACTGCCGAGGCCCGAGGCAGTCGGTCTGACGTGCCATCGGCGCCGCCGGTCAGAGGCGAGATTGCGGTGGGGGCGACCCCTGTGGTCCGTCCTCCGGGGCGCCGGCGTGCGGCAAAGGCGGCCTTGGCGCCACGAGCGCAGGAGATCGGGGCCGCAAGCTCGTCGGCCCCAGATGCAGAGGCCACCAGTGCCGCCCCACCAGAATGGACGCCTGGGGGTGGGACAGGCGTGCTGAACAAGGTCGCGCAGTACGTTCAGGCCCAGCTCTAGGCCCAAGGCGACGCGAACGGCCGTCCGGGTACACTTCTTTGCTTTGTTTTTTTTTATTCTTGCAATCTTCCGTGGGGATGCGCCAGCGCACCCACTGGGTGTAGCCCCCGAGTTCCAGGCCGGCTGCTGAGCAGGCGGCTCGGAACTTTAAGGTAAGTTCTGAGTGCTAACTTGTTTTCTCTTCTTTTGCCTTCGTTGTAGGACTACCACAACATCCGCGCAGCCGCCTTCAACTCCCAGGTCCAGGAGCTGGCTAAGCTGACCGCCGACCTGACCGAGAGCCGGAGTAAGCATTCCATCTTCTTCCTCGCGGGGGCGCGTGAGCGCACCCGCTGGGTGTAGCCCCCGAGATTCGGGCCGACTGCTGAGCAGTCGGGCCGGATCTTCCGGCAACCACTTTTCTTTTTGGTCAACTTTGTTGATTGTCTTCTCTTTCTCAATTTTGCAGGAGCCAACGCCACACTGCAGCAGCGCCTGGGCGAATTCCAGACCGAGCTGCGCGCCAAGGAGGAGGAGCGCAGCAAGGCGGCCCAGGAGCACGACCGTCTGGCCAAGAAGTTGGCGGACCAGGCGGACCAGCACAAGGCGGAGCTTCAGAAACTCAAGGAGGCAGAAGGCGCCCTCCAGGCCGAGTTTGAGACCGAGCGCTCGCAGTGGGTCGAGAAGGAGGTGATCCTCGCCACTGGCTATGGCAAGATTGAGGATATGATCAATGGTAAACTTCTTTCTTTGGAATAGCTGCCGACTGCATCGAGAGTCGGCTTCCGACTTCTGATCTTTGTTTTTTCTTTGCGTAGACTTCTTTCCTGGACACACCGTCGCCGTCAGCCAGGCCATCGAGGCGCGGCGTGACCAGCGTAGGAGGGAAGGAGTGGATGTCCCACCCGACGCGCCTCGAAACATGAACGAGCAGCTCCTGGCCGTCAGGACGCGCCTGCAGCCGATTCACCGTCTGCTTCGCCGCCTTCAGTGCGCCGGGTCCCAGCTGGTTTCCGCCCTCTGGCCAGGCGTCCAAGCTCCGCGCACCCCCAGTCGGACCGCCGACTGGTTAGAGGTGGCGATTGGCCGCTTCGAGGCTTGGAAGGGCTCCTCCGCTCGGGCAGGCGCCCGAAGGGCCTTGGAGTTTGTCAAGGCATGGTATCCTGGGCTGAACCTAGCCCAGTTGGCCACGTTCCGGTAGGAGGCCAGGGAAGAGTTGGTGGCGGTGGGGCCTGCGCTCACTCGACGTGCGGTGGTGATCGCCGAGTACACCGAGACCGGTGTCTTCCTCCCCGAGCTGGACGAGGAGGGTGCCGAGGTGCCGCCGGACTGGTTCGGGCTGAACCCGGATGACGGCGAGGACTCGGCGGAAGAAATCGCCTCCAGTGACGAAGGCGAGGACGATGAAGATGAGGATGGTGAAGACGATGCACCGTAGGGCGGAGCGGACGGCCAGCCTCAGCTCGATCGGGCCTCGAGCAATGAGCCATGTGCGAGTGTACCGACTGCTGCTGATGGCGACCAAGCCGAGACTCGCCAGACGGCCACTCCACCAGCCGGCGCCGCCGACTCCACCAACCTGCCGGACCCGCCTGCTGCTCCTCTGGCCTAGGCTGCCTACTTTATCTTATCTTTTCCTGCTTTTGTGGTCTCTAGAACGAACTTGTTAAATTTGCGCAGTTCCACCCACTGGGGGTGTATTCAAACTTTGTTAAATGCTGGCCGAGGGCCTCTTGCTATGTAATTTAATTTTCGCACAAGTTGTGCTTTGCCAAGCTCCGACTTGTCCTGCTTTCTGTTCTTTTGGCTTTTTCCTTTGCCGCCTTCCCTTGGCTGCCACCTTGCCCGCCAGGCAGCCGCTCTTCGGTCTATTGGCTGGGTAAGGTACTTGGCCATTTTCGGAAGGCAAGTACTTCGGCCGCTTAGAACATAGCAAATTAAGTGAGAAGCCGGCCGGCCGGCTGCTCAGCAACCGGATGGCTAGGCGAGGAGCCGGCTTGGCCTATGTGAGTGCTTTCGTCCTTAGCCATTTTTCATGTGGGCACCATTTCCTGCCTTTGACTCTTGCCAGCCAGACAGTCGCTCTGCGAGCTGCGGCTTAAGGCAAGAGAAGGCTTAGCTGCCGGCACACTACTTGTCCAACTGCAGGTAGCGCTGACATATATAGTACAAGGCAGCAAGCCCCCGGGCCTACTGGTCGGACCCGGTGCCGGGCGGAGGAATGAAATAACTCATTCACAGGCATGAAACTTATCATATAGATAAGAAAGGTAGCCCCCGAGTGCTCCTCGAGGGACCTGGTGTCTTTGCGCTTAATACAAAAGGTAGCGTGGTACATATTGCATTAACTGTAAAATCTTCGGAGGAGATTTGCGTTCCAGGGGCGCTTTGTTTCCTTGCCAGAATCATCCCTCTTGCGCGCCCTGGGCTTCTGCGCGTCGATCAGGTAATATGAGTCGTTTCCCAAGGCTTTGCTGATGATGAAGGGGCCTTCCCAAGGGGCCGAGAGCTTGTGCTGGCCGGCTGTTCGCCGGATCAGCCGGAGCACAAGGTCTCCCTCTTGGAAGGATCGTGGCTTGACCTTCTGACTGTGGTAGCGGTGCAGGCTCTGCTGGTAGATGGCGGACCGGCTGAGTGCTAACAGTCGGCCCTCTTCCAGTAGATCGATGCCGTCTTCACGTGCTTCCTTCGCTTCCGCCTCCATGTACATGGTGATGCGAGGTGAGTCGAACTCGATGTCAGTTGGGATGACGGCCTCGGCCCCGTACATGAGGAAGAAGGGAGTGAAGCCGGTTGATTTGTTCGGGGTGGTGCGGAGGCTCCAGAGGACGGCCGGTAGCTCGTCGATCCAGCAGCCGGCCGAGCGCTCCAGTGGCTCGACCAGTCGGGGCTTGATGCCGGATAAGATGAGGCCGTTTGCTCGCTCAACTTGGCCGTTTGATTGCAGATGGGCAACGGACGCTAAGTCCAGTCGGATGCCCTGCATCACGCAGAAACGGGCCAAGGCGCCTTTGGCAAAGTTAGTGCCATTGTCGGTGATGATGCTGTGTGGTATACCGTACCGGACGGTGATATATGTGATGAAGGTCATAGCAGTCGGACCATTCTGTTTCTTGATTGGCTTTGCTTCAATCCACTTGGTGAATTTGTCGATGGCGACGAGCAGATGGGTCATGCCGCCGCGTGCTGTCTTGAATGGGCCCACCATGTCCAGCCCCCAGACGGCAAAAGGCCAGGTAAGGGGGATGGTCTTGAGTGCAGAAGCCGGCAGATGTTGCTTGGAGCTGAATTTCTGGCACCCCTTGCATTTCTTGACCAGATCCTTGGCGTCCTCCAAAGCAGTCGGCCAGAAGAAACCATGGCGAAAAGCTTTGGCGACAAGGGATCTGGAGGCCGCATGGTGGCCGCACTCGCCTTGGTGTATGTCTCTGAGGATTGCCGTGCCTTTCTCTGGTTCGACGCAGCATTGGAAGAAATCGGTCACGCTGCGCCTGACAAGCTCTCTGTTTACTATTGTGTAAGCTCCTGCCCGGCGTTGCACCTGCCGGGCCGAGATCTCATCAGTTGGCAGCTCTCCGCTCACCAGAAAGTTGAGGATGGGCTGCGCCCATGATGGTGCTTCGACTTCATCCACTCTCATTACGGCCACTGAAACTAGGGCGATTAGGTTGGGAGGAGGCGGGGTGGAGTCGGCCGTGTCTTGCTGCGTTGTTGAAGTCCCCGGGCCAACTGCTGCAGTCACCGGGCCGGGTTGTGGAGTCCCCGGGCCGGGTGCGACTGCTGCAGTCCCCGAGCTACTTGCCGAAGTCCCCGTGCCGGCTGCTGCAGTCCCCGGGCCGGGTTGCGAAGTCCCCGGGCCGGGCGCGACTACTACAGTCCCCGTGCCGCCTGCCGAAGTCCTCGGGCCAGCTGCCGCCGCCCCCGAGTCGGATCTGACTGCTTCGGGGGCAGCCGGCACGAAGATGGATTCTGATTCCTGGGAAGGCTTAATAGATGGCTTGCGGAGGCACTGAAGGGACACATCGGCTGGTATGGCCTGCCGGGTGGAGCCAATCTGCGCCAGGGCATCCGCTTGCTCGTTGTCGGCACGTGGCACGTGAAGGAACTCGCACCCGTCAAAATATCCGCTGATCTGCTGGACGAGGGAGCGGTAGCTCGCCATGTTTGCATCCTTGGCGTCCCAGTCGCCAGACGACTGTTGGACCACCAAGTCCGAGTCGCCGTAGCACAGAATCCGGCGGATTCCAATCTCGTTGGCCAGCCGGAGTCCGTGTACTAGTGCCTCGTACTCGGCCATGTTGTTGGAGGCGGCAAAATGGATTTGCAACGTGTATTTGAGCTTTTCGCCTTTGGGAGAGGTGAGGACGATGCCGGCTCCCAAACCGGTGCGCATCTTCGAGCCATCGAAGTGCATCCGCCAATGAGTGGAGTCTGGGGCTGGCGGCAGGTACTGGGTCTCGGCCCAGTCGACGAGGAAGTCAGCCAGTGCTTGGGTCTTGATGGCGGTGCGAGGCTGGTAGAAGATGGTGTAGGGGGCCAGCTCGATGGCCCACTTGGCCACCCGGCCCGACGCGTCTCTGCTGCCTATGATCTCCGCAAGCGGGGCGGTGCATACAACCGTGATGGGGTGCTCTTGAAAGTATGGCTTGAGCTTCTTGGCGGCAAAGTGCACGCCGTAGCACATCTTTTGGTAGTGGGGGTAGTTCTGCTTGGAGGCTGACAGCACCTCACTCAAGTAGTACACGGGCCTCTGGACCGGCTGTGCCTTGCCGTCTTCTTGGCGCTCCACCACCATGACCGTGCTGACCACCCGGCTGGTGGCGGCGATGTAAAGAAGCATGGGCTCCTTGGCAGCCGGAGCAACCAGAACGGGCGGCGTGGTCAACATCTTCTTGAGCTGGAGGAAAGCCTCGTCCGCCTTGTCGTTCCACTCGAAATGAGTGGTTTGCTTCATCAACTGGTACAGGGGAAGAGCCTTCTCACCCAGCCGACTGATGAAGCGGCTGATGGATGCCAAGCAGGCGGTGAACTTATGAATGTCTCGCAGTCGGGTGGGCCTCTCCTTCCTCTCGATGGCCTTGATCTTGACAGGGTTGCACTCTATGACGCGCTCTGAGACAAGGAAACCGAGGAGCTGGCCGGCTGGTACTCCAAAGACACACTTCTCTGGGTTGAGCTTGATTTGAAAACGGCGCAGATTATCAAAGGTTTCCTTGAGATCTTCCAGGAGGGTACCGCGCTTCTCCGTCTTCACCACAATATCGTCTACATAGACGTGGGGATTTCTGCTGAGTTGCTTGAGGAGGCACTTCTACATGCAACACTGGAATGTGGCACCAGCATTTCTGAAGGAAATATGCCCTAGAGGAAATAATAAAGTTGTTATTTATATTTCCTTATATCATGATAAATGTTTATTATTCATGCTAGAATTGTATTAACCGGAAACTTAATACATGTGTGAATACATAGACAAACAAAGTGCCACTAGTATGCCTCTACTTGACTAGCTCGTTAATCAAAGATGGTTAAGTTTCCTAGCCATAGACATGAGTTGTCATTTGATGAACGGGATCACATCATTAGAGAATGATGTGATTGACAAGACCCCTCCGTTAGCTTAGCATGATGATCGTTTAGTTTGTTGCTATTGATTTCTTCATGACTTATACATGTTCCTCTGACTATGAGATTATGCAACTCCCGAATACCGAAGGAACACCTTGTGTGCTATCAAACATCACAACGTAACTGGGTGATTATAAAGATGCTCTACAGGTGTCTCCGATAGTGTTTGTTGAGTTGGCATAGATCAAGATTAGGATTTGTCACTCCGATTGTCGGAGAGGTATCTCTGGGCCCTCTCGGTAATGCACATCATATGAAGCCTTGCAAGCAATGTGACTAATGAGTTAGTTACGGGATGATACATTACGGAACGAGTAAAGAGACTTGCCGGTAATGAGATTGAACTAGGTATTGAGATACCGACGATCAAATCTCGGGCAAGTAACATACCGATGACAAAGGTAACGACGTATGTTGTTATGCGGTTTGACCGATAAAGATCTTCGTAGAATATGTGGGAGCCAATATGAGCATCCAGGTTCCGCTATTGGTTATTGACTGGAGATGAGTCTCGGTCATGTCTACATAGTTCTCGAACCCGTAGGGTCCGCACGCTTAACGTTCGATGACGATCGGTATTATGAGTTTATGTGTTTTGACGTAACGAAGGTAGTTCGGAGTCCCGGATGTGATCACGGATATGACGAGGAGTCTCGGAATGTCCGAGAGGTAAAGATTGATTTATTGGAAGATAGTATTTGGCCTCCGGAAAGGTTCCGGAAGGTTCTGGATATTTATCGGAGTGCCGGAAGGGTTATCGGAACCACCGGAGAAGTAATGGGCCTTATTGGGCCAAGGGGAAAGAGAGAGGGGCAGCCATGGGCTGGCCGTGCGCCCCCCCATGGGCCTAGTCCGAATTGGACTAGGGGGAGGGGCGGCACCCCCTCCTTCCTTCTCTTTCCCCCTCCTTCCTTCTTCTCCTAGTAGGACTAGGAAAGGGGGGAGTCCTCCTCCTACTAGGAGGAGGATTCCTCCCCCCTTGGCGCGCCTATGAGGGCCGGCTGGCCTCCCCCTCCCTCCTTTATATACGTGGGGAGGGGGGCACCCTAGGACACACAAGTTAATTGTTTTTAGCCGTGTGCGGTGCCCCCCTCCACAGATTACCACCTCGGTCATATTTTCGGAGAGCTTAGGCGAAGCCCTGTCGGAATCACTTCATCATCACCGTCACCACGCCGTCGTGCTGACGAAACTCTCCCTCGGCCTCAGCTGGATCAAGAGTACGAGGGACGTCACCGAGCTGAACATGTGCAGATCGCGGAGGTGCCCTACGTTCGGTACTTGGATCGGTTGGATCGCGAAGACATTCGACTACATCAATCGCGTTACTAAACGCTTCCGCTTTCGGTCTACGAGGGTACGTGGACACACTCTCCCGCTCGTTGCTATGCTTCTCCTAGATAGATCTTGTGTGATCGTAGGAATTTTTTTGAATTACTACGTTCCCCAACAGTGGCATCCGAGCCAGGTCTATGCGTAGATGTTATTTGCACGAGTAGAACACAAAGGAGTTGTGGGTGTGGGTGTATACATATTGCTTGCCGTTACTAGTTGTTACTTGGTTCAGCGGTATTGTGAGATGAAGCGGCTTGGACCGACATTACACGTACGCTTACGCGAGACTGGTTTCACCGCTGCGAGCACTCATTGCTTAAAGGTGACCGGCGGGTGTCTGTCTCTCTCACTTTAGTTGAACCGGTTTCAATGAAGAGGGTTCTTTTAGAAGATCAAAAAGCAATCACTACACCACGTTGTGGTTTTGATGCGTAGGTAAGAACGGTTCTTGCTCGAAGCCCGTAGCAGCCACGTAAAACTTGCAACAACAAAGTAGAGGACGTCTAACTTGTTTTTGCAGGGCTTGCTGTGATGTGATATGGTCAAGACATGATGTGATATAATTTGTTGTATGAGATGATCATGTTTTGTAACAGAGTTATCGGCAACCGGCAGGAGCCATATGGTTGTCGCTTTATTGTATGCAATGCAATCGCCATGTAATTGCTTTACTTTATCACTAAGCGGTAGCGATAGTCGTAGAAGGAATAAGTTGGCGAGACGACAACGATGCTTCGATGGAGATCATGCTGGGGCGCCGGTGACGATGGAGATCAAGCTGGGGTGCCGGTGACGATGAAGATCATAATGGTGCTTCGATGATGGAGATCAAGAGCACAAGATGATGATGGCCATATCATGTCACATATTGAATTGCATGTGATGTTAATCCTTTTATGCATCTTATTTTGCTTAGTACGGCGGTAGCATTATAAGATGATCTCTCACTAAATTTCAAGGTACAAGTGTTCTCCCTGAGTATGCACCGTTGCTACAGTTCGTCGTGCCGAGACACCACGTGATGATCGGGTGTGATAAGCTCTACGTTCACATACAACGGGTGCAAGCCAGTTTTGCACACGCAGAATACTCGGGTTAAACTTGACGAGCCTAGCATATGCAGATATGGCCTCGGAACACTGAGACCGAAAGGTCGAGCGTGAATCATATAGTAGATATGATCAACATAGTGATGTTCACCATTGAAAACTACTCCATCTCACGTGATGATCGGACATGGTTTAGTTGATTTGGATCACGTGATCACTTAGATGATTAGAGGGATGTCTATCTAAGTGGGAGTTCTTAAGTAATATGATTAATTGAACTTTAATTTATCATGAACTTAGTACCTGATAGTATTTTGCATGTCTATGTTGTTGTAGATCAATGGCCCGTGCTACTGTTCCTTTGAATTTTAATGCGTTCCTAGCGAAAGCCAAGTTGAAAGATGATGGTAGCAACTACACGGACTGGGTCCGTAACTTGAGGATTATCCTCATTGCTACACAGAAGAATTACGTCCTGGAAGCACCGCTAGGTGCAAGACCCGCTGTAGGAGCAACGCCGGACATTGTGAACGCCTGGCAGAGCAAAGCTGATGACTACTCGATAGTTCAGTGTGCCATGCTTTACGGCTTAGAACCGGGACTTCACCGACATTTTGAACGTCATGGAGCATATGAGATGTTCCAGGAGTTGAAGTTAATATTTCAAGCAAATGCCCGGATTGAGAGATATGAAGTCTCCAATAAGTTCTATAGCTGCAAGATGGAGGAGAATAGTTCTGTCAGTGAGCATATACTCAAAATGTCTGGGTATCATAATCACTTGACTCAGCAGGGAGTTAATCTTCCGGTTGATAGTGTCATTGACAGAGTTCTTCAATCACTGCCACCAAGCTACAAAAGCTTCATGATGAACTATAATATGCAAGGGATGGATAAGACAATTCCCGAGCTCTTCGCAATGCTAAAGGCTACGGAGGTAGAAATCAAAAAGGAGCATCAAGTGTTGATGGTCAACAAGACCACCAGTTTCAAGAAAAAGGGCAAAGGGAAGAAGGGGAACTTCAAGAAGAACGGCAAGCAAGTTGCTGCTCAAGTGAAGAAGCCCAAGTCTGGACCTAAGCCTGATACTAAGTGCTTCTACTGCAAAGGGACTGGTCACTGGAAGCGGAACTGCCCCAAGTATTTGGCGGATAAAAAGGATGGCAAAGTGAACAAAGGTATATGTGATATACATGTTATTGATGTGTACCTTACTAATGCTCGCAGTAGTGCCTAGGTATTTGATACTGGTTCTGTTGCTAATATTTGCAACTCGAAACAGGGACTATGGATTAAGCGAAGATTGGCTAAGGACGAGGTGACGATGCGTGTGGGAAATGGTTCCAAAGTCGATGTGATCGCCGTCGGCACGCTACCTCTACATCTACCTTCGGGATTAGTTTCAGACCTGAATAATTGTTATTTGGTGCAAGCGTTAAGCATGAACATTATATCTGGATCTTGTTTGATGCGAGATGGTTATTCATTTAAATCAGAGAATAATGGTTGTTCTATTTATGTGAGTAATATCTTTTATGGTCATGCACCCTTGAAGAGTGGTCTATTTTTGTTGAATCTCGATAGTAGTGATACACATATTCATAATGTTGAAGCCAAAAGATGCAGAGTTGATAATGATAGTGCAACTTATTTGTGGCACTGCCGTTTGGGTCATATTGGTGTAAAGCGCATGAAGAAACTCCATACTGATGGACTTTTGTAATCACTTGATTATGAATCACTTGGTACTTGCGAACCGTGCCTCATGGGCAAGATGACTAAAACTCCGTTCTCCAGAACAATGGAGCGAGCAACAGATTTATTGGAAATAATACATACTGATGTATGCGGTCCGATGAATATTGAGGCTTGCAGCGGGAATCATTATTTTCTGACCTTCACAGATGATTTGAGCATATATGGGTATATCTACTTGATGAAACATAAGTCTGAAACATTTGAAAAGTTCAAAGAATTTCAGAGTGAAGTGGAAAATCATCGCAACAAGAAAATAAAGTTTCTGCGATCCGATCATGGAGGAGAATATTTGAGTTACGAGTTTGGTCTTCATTTGAAACAATGCGGAATAGTTTCGCAACTCACGCCACCCGGAACACCACATCGTAATGGTGTGTCCGAACATCGTAACCGCACTTTATTAGATATGGTGCGATCTATGATGTCTCTTACTGATTTACCGCTATCATTTTGGGGTTATGCTTTAGAGACAGCTGCATTCACATTAAATAGGGCACCATCTAAATCCGTTGAGACGACACCTTATGAACTGTGGTTTGGCAAGAAACCCAAGTTGTCATTCCTTAAAGTTTGGGGCTACGATGCTTATGTGAAAAGCTTCAACCTGATAAGCTCGAACCCAAATCGGAGAAATGTGTCTTCATAGGATACCCAAAGGAGACTGTTGGGTACACCTTCTATCATAGATCTGAAGGCAAAATATTCATTGCTAAGAATGGATCCTTTCTAGAGAAGGAGTTTCTCTCTAAAGAAGTGAGTGGGAGAAAAGTAGAACTTGATGAGGTAGTGGTACCTTCTCTTGAATTGGAAAGTAGTTCATCACAGAAATCAGTTCCAGTGATACCTACGCCAATTAGTGAGGAAGCTAATGATGATGATCATGAAACTTCAGATCAAGTTACTACCAAACCTCGTAGGTCAACCAGAGTAAGATCCGCACCAGAGTGGTACGGTAATCCTGTTCTGGAGGTCATGTTACTTGACCATGATGAACCTACGAACTATGAGGAAGCGATGATGAGTCCAGATTCCGCAAAATGGCTTGAGGCCATGAAATCTGAGATGGGATCCATGTATGAGAACAAAGTGTGGACTTTGGTTGATTTGCCCGATGATCGGCAAGCCATAGAGAATAAGTGGATCTTCAAGAAGAAGACTGACGCCGACGGTAATGTTACTGTCTACAAAGCTCGACTTGTTGCAAAAGGTTTTCGACAAGTTCAAGGAGTTGACTACGATGAGACCTTCTCACCCGTAGCTATGCTTAAGTCCGTCCGAATCATGTTAGCAATTGCCGCATTTTATGATTATGAAATTTGGCAACTGGATGTAAAAACTGCATTCCTGAATGGATTTCTGGAAGAAGAGTTGTATATGATGCAACCCGAAGGTTTTATCGATCCAAAGGATGCTAACAAAGTGTGCAAGCTCCAGCGATCCATTTATGGACTGGTGCAAGCATCTCGGAGTTGGAATAAATGCTTTGATAGTGTGATCAAAGCATATGGTTTTATACAGACTTTTGGAGAAGCCTGTATTTACAAGAAAGTGAGTGGGAGCTCTGTAGCATTTCTAATATTATATTTGGATGACATATTGTTGATTGGAAATGATATAGAATTTCTGGATAGCATAAAAGGATACTTGAATAAAAGTTTTTCAATGAAAGACCTCGGTGAAGCTGCTTATATATTGGGCAGCAAGATCTATAGAGATAGATCAAGACGCTTAATTGGACTTTCACAAAGCACATACCTTGATAAAGTTTTGAAAAAGTTCAAAATGGATCAAGCAAAGAAAGGGTTTTTGCCTGTGTTACAAGGTGTGAAGTTGAGTAAGACTCAATGCCCGACCACTGCAGAAGATAGAGAGAAAATGAAACTCATTCCCTATGCCTCAGCCATAGGTTCTATCATGTATGCAATGCTGTGTACCAGACCTGATGTGTGCCTTGCTATAAGTTTAGCAAGGAGGTACCAAAGTAATCCAGGAGTGGATCACTGGATAGCGGTAAAGAACATCCTGAAATACCTGAAAAGGACTAAGGATATGTTTCTCGTTTATGGAGGTGACAAAGAGCTTGTCGTAAGTGGTTACGTCGATGCAAGTTTTGACACTGATCCGGATGACTCTAAGTCACAAACTGATACGTATTTATATTGAACGATGGAGCTGTCAGTTGGTGAAGTTCTAAGCAAAGCGTCGTGGCGGGATCTACGTGTGAAGCGGAGTACATAGCTGCTTCGGAAGCAGCGAATGAAGGAGTCTGGATGAAGGAGTTCATATCCGATCTAGGTGTCATACCTAGTGCATCGGGTCCAATGAAAATCTTTTGTGACAATACTGGTGCAATTGCCTTGGCAAAGGAATCCAGATTTCACAAGAGAACCAAGCACATCAAGAGATGCTTCAATTCCATCCGCGATCAAGTCAAGGAGGGAGACACAGAGATTTGCAAGATACATACGGATCTGAATGTTGCAGACCCGTTGACTAAGCCTCTCTCACGAGCAAAACATGATCAGCACCAAGACTCCATGGGTGTTAGAATCATTACTGTGTAATCTAGATTATTCACTCTAGTGCAAGTGGGAGACTGAAGGAAATATGCCCTAGAGACAATAGTAAAGTTGTTATTTATATTTCCTTATATCATGATAAATGTTTATTATTCATGCTAGAATTGTATTAACCGGAAACTTAATACATGTGTGAATACATAGACAAACAAAGTGTCACTAGTATGCCTCTACTTGACAAGCTCGTTAATCAAAGATGGTTAAGTTTCCTAGCCATAGACATGAGTTGTCATTTGATGAACGGGATCACATCATTAGAGAATGATGTGATTGACAAGACCCATCCATTAGCTTAGCACGATGATCGTTTAGTTTGTTGCTATTGCTTTCTTCATGACTTATACATGTTCCTCTGACTATGAGATTATGCAACTCCCGAATACCGAAGGAACACCTTGTGTGCTATCAAACGTCACAACGTAACTAGGTGATTATAAAGATGCTCTACAGGTGTCTCCGATAGTGTTTGTTGAGTTGGCATAGATCAAGATTAGGATTTGTCACTCCGATTGTCGGAGAGGTATCTCTGGGCCCTCTCGGTAATGCACATCATATGAAGCCTTGAAAGCAATGTGACTAATGAGTTAGTTATGGGATGATACATTACGGAACGAGTAAAGAGACTTGCCGGTAACGAGATTGAACTAGGTATTGAGATACCGACGATCGAATCTCGGGCAAGTAACATACCGATGACAAAGGGAACGACGTATGTTGTTATGCGGTTTGACCGATAAAGATCTTCGTAGAATATGTGGGAGCCAATATGAGCATCCAGGTTCCTCTATTGGTTATTGACTGGAGATGAGTCTCGGTCATGTCTACATAGTTCTCGAACCCGTAGGGTCCGCACGCTTAACGTTCGATGACGATCGATATTATGAGTTTATGTGTTTTGATGTACCGAAGGTAGTTCGGAGTCCCGAATGTGATCACGAATATGACGAGGAGTCTCGGAATGTCCGAGAGGTAAAGATTGATATAATGGAAGATAGTATTTGGCCTCCGGAAAGGTTCCGGATATTTATCGGAGTGCCGGAAGGGTTATCGGAACCACCGGAGAAGTAATGGGCCTTATTGGGCCTAGGGGAAAGAGAGAGGGGCAGCCAAGGACTGCCCCCCCCACCCCATGGGCCTAGTCCAAATTGGACTAGGGGGAGGGGCGGCGCCCCCTCCTTCCTTCTTCTCCTAGTAGGACTAGGAAAGGGGGTAGTCCTACTCCTACTAGGAGGAGGATTCCTCCCCCCTTGGCGCGCCTATGAGCGCCGGCCGGCCTCCCCCTCCCTCCTTTATATACGTGGGGAGGGGGGCACCCTAGGACACACAAGTTAATTGTTTTTAGCCGTGTGCGGTGCCCCCCTCAACAGATTTCCGCCTCGGTCATATTTTCGGAGAGCTTAGGCGAAGCCCTGCCGGAATCACTTCATCATCACCGTCACCACGCCGTCGTGCTGACGAAACTCTCCCTCGGCCTCAGCTGGATCAAGAGTATGAGGGACGTCACTGAGCTGAACGTGTGCAGATCGCGGAGGTGCCATACGTTCGGTACTTGGATCGGTTGGATCGCGAAGATGTTCGACTACATCAACCGCGTTACTAAACGCTTCCGCTTTCGGTCTACGAGGGTACATGGACACACTCTCCCGCTCATTGCTATGCTTCTCCTAGATAGATCTTGTGTGATCGTAGGAAATTTTTTGAATTACTACGTTCCCCAACAATTTCTCAAGCCGAATGTCATGGTCAGGTTGCAGAAGGCTCCGAATGGTGTGATGAAGGCGGTTTTTAGGCGGTCGGCCAGGCTCAACTTGATCTGGTGGTACCCTGAGTAGGCATCCAAAAAACTCAGCAGCTCGCATCCGGCTGTGGAGTCTTTCACTTGGTCAATCCGAGGCAAGGCAAACGGATCTTTGGGGCAAGCTTTGTTGAGGCTGGTATAGTCAATACACATGCGCCATTTGTTGTTCTTCTTCAGTACAAGGACTGGGTTGGCAAGCCACTCTGGAAAGAATACTTCCATAATGAAGCCGGCTGCTAGAAGCCGGGCTATCTCTTCACCAACAATTCTTCTCTTCTCCTCCGACAGGCGGCGGAGGGTTTGCTTGACAGGTTTTGCATCTGCTCGGACATGTAGCTTGTGCTCGACGAAATCTGTCGGAACACCCGGCATGTCCTTTGGAGACCATGCGAAGATGTCGCGATTCTCACGGAGGAAATCGATGAGCTCGCTTTCCTATTTGCTGTCAAGGTGAGCTCCTATAACAGCAAACTTCTCCGGGTGCTCTGGGTCCAAGGGTATCTTATTGGTTTCTTTGGCCGGCTGGAAAGAGCCCTGAGCTTCTGACTCCTTGGGATCTGGCGACAGGTCCGGCTGCTTGCCGGCCATGGCCACAACCCAGTCGAGGAGCCGCTTCTCGGCAACAATCACAAGGGACTCAGCCAGCCGACTGCCGGCTGCAGCACACTCGGCAGACTTCTGGTAGTCGCCGGCTACAGTGATAATGCCCTTGGTACCCGACATCTTCATCTTGAGGTAGGCGTAGTGGGGAACCGCCATGAACTTGGACAGGGCAGGCCGGCCAAGCAACGCATGGTAGGGGCTCTCAAGGTCAACCACTTCGAACCAGATTGGCTCTCGGCGGAAGTGATTCTTGTCTCCGAAGAGGACGTCTATCTTGATCTTGCCGATTGGTTAGCAGGAAAGGCCTGGCACGATGCCATGGAAGACAGTCCGGCTGGGCTGGAGCTATTTCTCTTTGATGCACAACTTCTCCATGGTGTCGCGGTAGAGGATGTTGATGCTGCTACCACCATCTATCAGAATCCGGGAGAAACGAGCAGCTCGCCCCTCTGTTGCAAAGGTGGCATCCAACACCAGGGCATAGGAACCTGGAGAAGGCATCACCTCCGGGTGGTCAGCTTGGCTCCAGCTGATCGGCTTCTCGGACCAGTGCATGAACTCTGGGCCTTCAGAGGCGACAGCATTCACCTCCCATTGCTGCTGACACCGGCTGTGCCTGTTGTCAGCCACGCTGGTGAAGACGACGTAAGCTCTGTGCTCTTCGGAAACTCATCTTGGATCGCGCCGACTGGCCGAACCGCCGGCCGCTGGGGAGGTGGAGGCTGCGGGCCAGCAGGCGGGGGAGGCAGTCCTTCGCCCTTGGCGATGCGGGCGAGCCAGTGGCACTTCCGGGTGGTGTGGTTGGATGGCTTCACACCGCTGTGGAACTTGCAGGGAGCGTCAAGGGTCTGTTCAAACGAGAAGGCAGGCAACCAGGAAGGCTTGCCGCCCTTCTGGCGCTTGGGGCCGGGTTGCTCTTCTGGCTGCTAGTCTTCGACTGTCGCCACCTGCCGGCTGTTGGTAGCCGGCTGCTGGGCCTTGCGCTTGTTGTCGTTTGACTGTTGGCGCCGACTGGAATCACCAGCCGGCGTCTGAGGGGCCGGAGGGAGCATCTTTCCTGACGCATCCACTCGGAGCTCCGACTTCATGGAGGAGTCGGCAGTGGCGTACTTGTCCGCTATGATTAGCAGCCCATTGAGGGTGGCCGGCTCATCGCAGAGGAGTCGGTGCTTGAGTAGGGTGCCCTCTCGGCACCCGGCAGTGAAGTATTCTATGGCTTGCACCTCATGCACCCCTTCGCAGGAGTTGCGCAGTTCAGCCCACCGCGTCAAGTAGTCGCGGGTAGACTCAGTCGGGCCTTGGACGCACAGAGAGAGCTGGCGAGGTTTGGGCAGCCGCTTGTATGTGCTGGTGAAGTTGCGGATGAAAACTTCGATGAAATCTAGCCAGCTGTTGACGCTGTAGGGCTTGAGACTGTTCAGCCATGTCCGGGCCGTGCCCTGGAGCATGAGCGGAACATACTTTACAGCAACGCGCTTGTTGCCGTTCGCTATGCTGACGGCCGTGGAGTAGTCCACCAGCCAGTCTTCTGGCTTCACAGAGCCGTTGTACTTGAGGGTGTCCCGAGGAAGCGAGAACCCTTTGGGGAAGGGCTCGTCGCGAATGCGGGGGCCGAAACAAGGCAGGCCGATCGCATCTTCTTCTTCTAACGCCAGGGATCGAGCCAAGCGGTCGATCCGGTGGCGGGCGTCATTCTCTCCGACTCCTTCACGGGGGCCCAGCCGGCCTCCGAGAGTCGGATGCTCAACAGGCGGCGGGGAGGCGCGCCTCTCCCTGCGCGGGGGAGGCGGACAACCGTCCCGCCGTTCCACTGCTCGTGGGCGGCCGTCTTGGTCGCGCTCGATGGAGATGCGGGTGCGGCTGTGGCTAACAACCGTTTCTTGGTCTCCTCGGTCGCGGGCGCCGCCCATCGGCGTCCGGGAGGTCGCGCCATGCTCTCGGCGAGGGGGAAGGTTCCCGGCCTGTAAGCCGGGTTCCACCACGCGGTGGCCGGCTTCTTGCTGCGCGGCGGCCGCGTCGATGAGCTGCTGGACGTGCTCCGTCATGCAGAGATGCTCGTCGCCCTCCAGGTGGTCCAGCTCGTCCGCCGCCGCCTGGGCGGCGCGTAAGTTCTCCATTGGCGTAGCATAGACTGGGTGGTCGGCCCCCAACATGCTGGCGATGGCCGCGCCGCGCTGCCGAACCGTGCCCGCGCGGCTGGGATCGCCAGCAGCCGGTGTGCCGCAGACGGCACGGTCGATCTCGCGGTGGTAGGCCTCGGTGAGGCGTCTCATGGCCGCCAACTTGTTGGCGCTGTCGAGGAGTGCGATACGGCATGCTTCCAGCGTTTCGCCGTTCGCACCAGGCGTTACGGGTGCGGACAGGTCCCGCATTGCCGCCTGCAACGGGTCCCAGCTGGCCTGGTCGGATGCTCCGTCGTGGCCGATGACCAGCACCCCGGTGACGGTGCTGGTGCTGGCACTGCTGTCTGCAGCAGGGAGTGGGTCGTCGAAGATCACCACGTCACCGGGGAAGGCATCAAAAAGCGCGACGTCGGCGTCGATGACCATGTCGATGGACGGGTCGGTAGAGCCAACGGACTCCAGGTCGGAGACCGGCTCGATGGTGATGTGAAGCTTGCCGAGGGAGTCAACGAGGCAGCTCTCGGGGCTGCCAGCGCCCGCGACGAGTGCGGGCTCGTCGGAGAGGCAGATCCCGCCGATGAGATCAGCGAAGCTGCTTGCGGCGCAAGCAACTTCCATGCCGCGCAGCGTGTCAGCACAAACGCCGTCAGGTATGCCGGGCTGGCTGCGCTCGCCAGGAAGGAAGAGGGTTCCCGTCCAGAACATGTTTCCGGACAATGGTGCACCTAGCCCCACGGTGGGCGCCAAATGTCAGGGATATCGTGCGACATATGCCAGGGGGTGGCTTATCATGGATGGGGACAAAAGTACGTCGCCGGGCTCTAGAAGCGGGAGTGAGCGAGACCGCGTACTCCTGCGAATCTTACCCAGGTTCGGGGCTCTCCTAGGAGATAACACCCCTAGTCCTGCTCTGCGGGGTCTCCGCATGATCACTACCTCAACAAGTAGCTACAAGCTTGCTCCTTGAGCTATTCTGCTAGAGGAGGGAGGAGGGCAAGGCTAGCTCTACCCCACTCTCTATGTGTGTGTGTGGAAGAAGGCTCTCTCCTCTCTATCAAGGTCCCAACCCCTTGCATGGGGTGACCTGGGGGGTTTATATAGGCCTACCCCCCAGGGGTACAATGGTAATCCGGTCGGGCGTAGGACCCGGCCGTCAGTGTCTCTGGTCGCCGACCTCTCCGCCGACTGCAGGGGCCCGCCGCCTGGTGGGTCCCCTCGGCTGTCTTGTACTCGGCCGACAAGCCGGGCCCGCCGCATGTGGGTCATGTCGGCTGCGTAGCACTGAAGCCATGCCACTGATGATGCATGCTTGGTCGGGGAGAGCGTGGCTACAGTCCTGCCGCCTGGCGGGCGTTTCACTGTAGCCACTCCCTGTCTCTTCTGGTTAATGGCGCACAAACTTCAAGGAAAGGAGAGGGCTGCCTGCTAGGAGCCGGCCTCCCCCTGAGCCGACTGGTCAGGGCTCGCCGCCTTCTGGCCTCTTCACCGATAGGTAGGGCCCGCAGCCTGCGGGCCGTACCGACAGCCCATCGTGGGAGTATGGCTTCCTCTGCCATGGGTGATGTCATGAGCAGCATGGCAACAGTGCCGCGCCGGTCGTGGGATGTCCGCTTGGTGCGCTGCACTGTGGCCACGCTCTCCCCTGGATTCGGGGGTGGCAGGCTTGTACTGTAGCCACGCCTCGTCTCGTCGTGTTTATGTGGGTGCTAACTTTGAGGGCGCGAGGGGCCGCCTGCTAGGATCTGGCTTCCCAGGAAGCCGCCTGCTAGGAGTCGGCCCACTTCATGGCCGTCTTCTGGATTCCGCCGCCTCCTGGCAACCGGCCGCTTGGACCAGCCGGCCCCAAGAGGGCGGTCCGTTGTCTTTGGTGTCGAGGGGCGCAGCCTGCCCCGATGTCTTGAAATACCCAGGGGAGCTGATGAGGCTACCCGTGGTCATTTACTCCGACAATTAATGCATCTCCTTTCTCTTTTTCCTACCCCTCCACTAGTTAAACTCATCTCCTTCCCCAACTAGCTAGGTAGATCTAGCATTTAATGAAGTGACATATGTACCTCCCTAACTAGATCTAGCCATGTCAAGAAGTAAGCTTTGTCCACTTTTGATCATTCCCTAGGTGTGTGGCAACACCGATCGACATCATCATCACTGTGCTCGATCTCGAGATAGGTGATTAAAAATTTGTGCTTTTGCAAGAATGGAAATATGTTTATGTGTGCGATATGACATAATCTGGCGATATGATGGAAATTGTGTGTGGTGGCATGAGTTGCCGCCAAATTGTGCTTGAGTTGCCTATGTTTTGCCGAAATGTCGATTTATTTCCGTTTCGACGAATTCCGGGCAAACTCTATATGTCCTATTTTTAGGGAAGGTCATGCCGAATTTTTGTATGACTTTGATGCATGCATGCATTTTTATAATCAATTTGTTTATTATTACCGCGCAGGCGTTCATGATGGTCAGTGAAACGACGATGGAAAGGTGGTTGCGGTCGGCGGTGCAGGACATGAATGAAAATAACCGGACAGAGATTTTATATCCGTGTCGAAGATGCAAAGGAGGAGTTTGGCTCGACCCCTATGAGGATGGTCGTTTGATGGCGCACCTGCTCATGACTGGTTTCATGGATGGCTATACTCGGTGGATAATTGAAGATGATGATGATGATGATGATGATGATGATGATGATGATGAGGACGCCGACGGGGCAGGCAATGACGACATGGGGCAAGACGAAGAGATGACCGATAATGGTGGCAGAGAAGGGGCCAGACATGGCGGCGGAGAAGAGGCCGGCGGACATGGTGATAGAAAAGAGGCCGGACATGGCAGCGGAGAAAACGTGGACACGCCGCAGACTTCGTCGCTACTAAGTTCAATCGTGCGGGACCCTCATGTTCGAGAACTGCTTCGCAAGGAGACGAGTACTAACAAAGCTGTTTCTAGAGAGGAGGCCAAGCTGGAGCAACTGGTGGTAGACTCGAACACGATGGTTGCGATCCCGAGGTGACCCGCTTGAGTTTCATGCTCGAACTTTTGAAGACGAAGGCTAAACACAAATGGACCAACACTAGCCTCTATGAGTTTCTCAAGTACCTAAAGGATGTTCTTCCCGCGGGGAATCTATGTCCTACTAGTGTGGATGAGGCCAAGAAGATCATGTTCCCTCTTGATCTGCCGCACGTTAGATACCATGCATGCATCAACGATTGCATAATTTATCAGAAGGAGCACGCGGAAAAAACCAGCTGTCCGGTGTGCAATGCTTCTCGATACAAGAAGGCCGGAAAGAAATCTCCCCAGAAAGTTGTATGGTACTTACCGATCACTCCCCATCTGCAATGTTATTTTGTAGATCCCAAGGAATCAAAGCTTATGCGTTGGCACGCAGAGAAGACAAAGCCCGACGATGGAGATGATCCGAGGCTAAGACACCTGGCGGATGCAAGCCAGTGGAGAGTGTTCAACGGCGAATATTGATATTTCGCATGTGATGCAAGGAACATCGTGCTTGGCGCGTGTACCGATGGAATGAATCCGTTTGGCAATCAGAACACCAACCATAGCACATGGTCCGTGTTTGTATGGATGTACAACATCCCCCCCTAGGTCTGCATGAAGTCGAAGAACATACACATGAGCATGCTGATTCAAGGGCCAAAACAACCGGGAAATAATATTAATCTATATCTGGGTCTACTTCAAGAGGAGTTAGACACGTTATGGAAAACACCAGCCAAGACATGGGACACCAGTAAAGGCGAGTATTTCTATATGAGAGTCGCCCTGATCACGACGGTGCACGACAATCTCGGTTACGGATATGTCGCAGGACAGGTGTGCCACGAATATTGTGGATATACGCGGTGCATGGATGATACGACGTCTCAACAGCTAACGTCAATGAAAGAAGGCGGGTCTGGGAAAATCGTGTACATGGGGCATCGAAGATGGCTCAAGAAGAACGACTCGTGGAGAAACCTCGGAGATCTATTCAATGGTGAGGCTGAGCATCGAGGACCTCCATGTAAGCGGAGCGGCGCCGAAATCGATGAGCTGTTGAAAAACTAGGAATAGTGCCCCGCGCCGGGAAAGACGGTGAAAAAGGCGACGGAGCCGCTGCTGAAGGTATGGAAGATGAGGTCTATTTTCTGGGACTTGGAGTAGTGGCACAATCTCGACACGGCTCATTGCCTTGATCAAATGCATATATGTAAGAATGTCCTTGAGAGCTTGCTTGCGACACTGATGAACATGCCGGATAAGACCAAGGATGGGCCGAAGGCAAGAAGAGACTTGCAAGATTTGAATATCAGGGCAGATCTGCACATGCCGCCCGGTAAAAAGTCAGAGGAGACAGAGATGGAGACGGAGGCGCGGGAGAAGAAGGGCAAAAAAGTGAAGGAAGATGATTATTGCCCCCCTTCTTGCTTCACCTTAAGTCCGGCTGAGATCGATCAATTCTTCAAGTGCCTTATCGGAATCAAAGTTAGTTCCGGTTACTGTGGGAAGATAAGAAGATTTCTAGACACGAAGAAGAAAAGGTTCAGCGGGATGAAGTCCCACGACTGTCATGTGATGATGACGCAGATACTACATGTTGCCCTTAGAGGTATAATGGACAAGAACGTCCGTGACACGCTTATTGGTCTCTGCAACTGTTTTGACGTCATCTCTCGAAAGTCTAGCAGTGTGAAGTAGCTCAGAAGGCTACAGGAAGAGATCATTGTGATACTAAATGAGCTTGAGATGTACTTCCCGCCCGCGTTCTTTGACATCATGGTGCATCTGTGTGTCCATATTGTGGACGACATAATAGACCTGGGGCCGTCATTCCTGCACAACATGAGGCCGTTCAAGAGGATGAATGGGGTCATCAAAGGATTCGTTCGTAACATGTCCCATCCGGATGGAAGCATCGTCCAGGGCTATCTGACAGAAGAGTGCATCTCTTTCTGCTAGAATTATCTATAGGGCGGAGACCGGCCCGATGTTGGTTTGCCCGTTAAGAAGCACCTTGGGTGGCTTGAAGGAGAAGGTCACACCAACGATCGCAGGGAACTGCATGTGGGTTACTCGGATCGACGCAACGACTTTGACATAGCAAACTTAGTAGTGCTACATCACCTAGATGAGGTAGATCCTTAAGTGACACTGCACAAAGAAACCATCGCAAAGAAGTACCGTGACCATGGGCTATGCAGGACGGATGCTGAAGTTACTAGAGAGCACAACTCCACTTTCCTGCATTGGTTCAAAGAACATATTCTTGCTAATCCCCCGGAAGAGGGCTCTAAGGACGGATTGCTCATATACGCCTTAGCACATGGCCCCGCGGCCAACCTCGCGACCTATCAGGCATACGATATCAACGGATACACGTTCTACATGAAGGACAAAGATATGAACAGTGATTTTTAGAACTCAGGGGTGACGATGGAATGCATGACCGGCGACAACGGCGCAACTGAGAGATTCTACGGAAGGGTCAAGGAGATCTAGGAGCTTGACTACTCTGGACTGCACAGCACGACGATGTTCCGTGTCAGATCGGCTAAGAATGTCGAAAGAGAAAACCGGTATTTCACTACCATGACTATACCCGACGCCAAGAGTGCTACCGTGAACGCCATCGCAAAAAACGAGCCATGGGTACATGCTAAGTACATGACACAATGCTTCTTCATAACCGACCCGAGCAATCCCAGCCGTGTTGTCGTGAGGAGAGGCAAAAGGAACATCATTGGAATGGATGGAGTCACCAACGAGGAAAACTACGACCAGTACGGCAACCCGATGAGGGAAGATGACGATGACGATGAAGTATATGATAGAAGAAGAATCAATACTGCATTACCTAAGAAAGATCGTACTCCATGGACAAGGAAAAGTCATAATGAGGGGCTCAATTATTGATCAACGAACAAGAAGGAAAAGAAGCTCACTCAGAAACGGAAACATCGACACTGAGAAACCATTATGGGTCAAATGATGCAATATATATATATATGTTCCTATTTTGTATGCACACTTAACCGTTATGGGTCAAATGATGTAATATATATGTTCCTATTTTGTATGCACACTTAGCCGTTATGGGTCAAATGACGCAATATATATCGCCTTAGTTATATACATTGTATCACCTTCCCTTCGTTCCGGCTCTCGGAAAAAAAAGGAAAAGAAAAGAAAGTAAGCAAAAAAGAAAAGAAAAGAAAGAAAGCAAAAAAGAAAAGGAAAAGAAAAGAAAAGAAAGAAAGCAAAAAAGGAAAAGGAAAAGAAAATAGAAGAAACAAAATGGAAAAGAAAATAAAAAAAGAAAGCAAAAAAGAAAAGGAAAAGAAAAGAAAAAATTAAAATTAAAACAATAGTAGGAGCACTGGTTCAGGAAAAATGCTATAGCTACGTTATGTAGCAGTAGCGCTGTCCCAGAAACGCACTATAGCTACTTCATATAGCAATAGAGCCTTTCTAGGAAACGCGCTATAGCTAACTTAGCTATAGCACGTTTTCCAGAACAGCGCTACTGCTATTTTCACATAACCCCCCGCGCGGGCTTCCCTCCTCTGCTTCCTCCCCAATTCCCCCACTCTCTTCTCCCCCTCGCCCTCGCCGGAGCCCGAGCGCCGACGCCGACCCCGACATCACACGCCTCCCTCGCCGTCGCCCGGCCCCGACCCCGACGCCGCGCGCCTCCTCCCTCGGCCCCGGCCCCGACGCCGCACGCCTCCCTCGCCGTCGCCCAGCCCCGGCCCCGACCCCGACGCCGCACGCCTCCCTTCTCTGCTTCCTCCCCTCCCTACCTCGGCCGCCGTCGTCGGGCCTGCCTCCTCACCCTGCACCCTCTGTAAGCCCCCCCCCCCCCCACCGCTCCTCTCTCTCTCTGCCATTAGGGTTCTAGCTAGCGTTCTTATGTTAATTTACTTAGGTTTTAGTTTGGGCAGTAGGTTAATTAGGTTATCTTTTTAGTTAGGGCAGTAGGTTAGTAGGTTTTGTTTATGGCAGTATGAAGTATGAAACCTAGGTTTTAGTTATGAACCCTGGGTAGTTTTTTTTTTTGCGGTGATGAATTTAGTTATGAACCCTAGCTAGGTATCAAATTTAGCTAGGTGTACTAAATGAGCTTGAGATGTACTTCCCGCCCGCGTTCTTTGACGTCATGGTGCATCTGTGTGTCTATATTGTGGACGACATAATAGACCTGGGGCCGTCATTCCTGCACAACATGATGTCGTACTCTACTTGATCAAAGGCCAGAAGGTGGACGTGGGAAAGGCGGTGATAACGAAGCCCTTGGAACTCATGTTCCACGGCCAGCCGATCCCCAGTGACCACTTCAGGGTTACCTTGTCGAGTGTGAAATCTGAGCATGAGGATTTGCCTCCTCCAGTACGGCTCGGGGGAGAGGACGACGAGACCCCGCCGCGGCTTGGAAAAGTCATGGGTTGGATGTTGCTATGGCCGAAGAATCTTCTTCGTCTGGAGGCGACCAAGAGCACACCAATAACCACACATCAGCAAGTAGGTATGAACACCACCACCCCGCCTACGCAATTACCAATGCCTGTAGTGCCGGGTGAGAGCGACGGATGACACGAGGAAGGGGGTCAAATAGTGGCTGATGTAATCACCCCCGTAGAACAAAGAATGGATGATGAGATGGACGAGGATGACCCTCCTCGGTTCCTCAATAGTACAGGTGCCTATGACAAATTAGAAATGATGAGTCAGCCATATGACGACTCAGGCTATCAGCATGCTGATGAGGAGATGGATAATGTGCCTGCCGGGTAGGAACGTCCTAGCAGGGTTGATTACAATAAGTCTCTCTTCATGCAATCCTCACAGGACACGCCTGACGATGCCGCCTCAACTCAGGCTCAACTAGCTGAGGGTCATACAGTGCTTAGCCCGACAACACTAGAGCAGGGGTTAAGGAAGGGTCTAGAAGGTCAGCCCAAGAAAAAGGAGAGGAAGAGACCGGCGAAGAAAGGCTCTGCTGCCTACAAACAAGCCAGAGCTCCTAGCAGCCAGACGGCGGATTTTGAAGAGCGTGTACCCATCAAAGGTGCGGCCATGTTCCATGTCACGGGCGAGCTGATGCTACCGCCAAAACTGCTAGATGCCATATCAGGGGATCTCAGGAGACTGCACGACCATGTGTTGTAGACTGAGATAAGCCTACTAGCCTCGAAGGATCCAGGATATCCGACATACGTGGCTCGCGTGCCTGAGGGGGAGTGCTACGTCGACACACGGCCCGCAGAGGTGTTCTTCCTGCGGTTTGAGCATATCTTTGAGATGTTTCTGACAAGGCGACTCGATTTTACAATCGTCCACCTTTTTGCGCTACATATGAGCTCCGTCATGAAGAGAGAACAAGTCTCGCAAATCTGTGTGGCGAATCCATACTACATGCATGAGTCCTTCTTGAGTCTCGGCGACTTTGAGCGTAAAACTGCTAGGGAGTACCTCGAAAACTTCATGATAAGGAATAAGGACCGAGAAATTGTCCTCCTGCCTTATCATCCAAGGTAAGTCAGTAAAAGACAACCCTTTCGTACATTTCAATCATTCCTTCTTGCTCATATGCAGAATATTTTGAGTTGTTTTTTCCCCGCAGCAACGGGCGCGCCATCCTTATCATTCTTTACCCGCGAGTCTCCCATGCCGTGTATTTCGACCTACTAGAAACTACGAGAAGAAGGACTACACCCATGTAATGAATATTCTAGATGATGCTCTCCAAGGCTTCAGCTTGAGGGGTGGCCACCTGCAGATCAGGAAACAGAGGAACAAGAAGACGGGTTTCTCGCATAAAACTAACTTCTGCTACATCCATGTCCCGAAACCAAGCAGGAACGATGGATTCTACCTCCTCCATCTCATGATGGAGTTCAGAAGGGATCACCAAAAGCTTCGCATGACAACCAGAAGCGATGATCATATCCGCAAGTGGGTAGAATCCCAAGGAGAAGCAGATTATAAACTTAGAGATGACTTCTTTTGCATCCAGAGGGACATTGTGACGATCATCATGAAAGAAGTCATCGAAGAGAAGGGGATGTTCCACCACGGCCCTATATCGTGAGCTGATGTCCGGACTCGCATAGGCATGCAACATCAGGACCTCATGCCGTTCAAGAAGCTAGGGTGCATCCTCGATGATACAGAAGGATGGAAGTTCTAGTGATTTACGATGCCGATGATGATGATATGTGTCCGCTGAACTTGTATACTTTCTGTTGCGATGAAACTTTGTGATGTCCTCGGTCCCTGCTGAACTTGTGTATCGCTACTTTGTTAGTTTGGGTATGATGACCTGCGTACCTCTAGTTAATTAGTTTGCGTATGATGAAACTGTGTTGATTATTTATGTTTACTATATGTTGCATCTAGTTGCTAACCCTTTCTTTTTCGTGTTGCTCAAGTATATTTTGTTGCATATGATTGTACATTCTCTTGATTAAGATGCATCTCCAACAGGTACCTAGATCCTTGATGGCGAAGAAGCAGTGCTATGTCGTGTACACAGGGAAGGTTTCGGGAGTGTACGACGAGTGGCACGAGTGTCAGGCGCAAGGGGAGCGGGTCTCGGGCGCCAGCCATAAAGGCTTCAAAAGCAGACAAGAAGCAAAAGCTAGTTACTTGAGGTTCACGCTAGCGCGAGAGAGGACTCATAACCGCCACCTCATGTACTGCATAGTTCCGCTCTCACTCATAGTGATAGCTCTTCTCGTGTATATCATTGTTTAGATGGATGACGATGTAGTTGGAAGTATTTGAGACTTGTATTGCTATTTCGGGATGATGACGAGAGACCACTTTGTGTTGGATGATGATTATGATGATGACATGATTTGATGAGACTATTTGTATGTGTATGCTATGATTACATTTGTATGTGCATGATATGCTAGAGATTATTGTATAAAGCCTGTAAAAATACAAAAGAAATGTGCAGAAAAAAATCAAAAACTAATAAAACTAGCAGTAGCGAGGGGATTGAAGTTAGCAGCATCGTGCACTTAACAGTAGCTCTGCTTACGGTAAAGCGCTACTGATATTAGTAGTAGCGCGCTTGGGAGAAGCCCGCTACTGCTATGCATGTATAGCAGTAGTGCGCGATGTTAGCTGTAGCGCCGTATCAGTAGCGTGGTTCCCCGCGCAACTGCTAGGCTTTTCCCTAGTAGTGCCTGTTTACACGCTATATGTGCTCTGTGTATGTTTCATTTCATCATGATGACTATGCTACTGTCTTGTTATGCATGCACCTGAGTACTTTGTTCCGCTGCTTGTATTTCATCACTTAGCAAATTCCTCAAGTTGTATTTCCTCAGTGACAGATTTGTAAAAATCGCCTATTCACCCCCCTCTAGTCGATATAACGCACTTTCAATTGGTATCAGAGCAAGGTACTCCCTTGTTCTGTGTGATTTTGGTTTAACCACCTGGAGTTTTACTTATGTCGATTGCAGGTATGATCAAGGTCTTGGCTGGGTGTCCTACCTTCTATGGGATGGACTACCCCTACTGGAAGAACAAGATGCTCATGCATCTTGAGGCAATTGACAATGATCTCTGGTACGTTGTGGAAAATGGTGTTCCCTCCATCACTCTCTCCGTGAACGCAGCTGATGTGAAGAGATTCAAGCAACTCAACTCTCAAGCGAAGAATATCATAGGTGGCCATCTGAGCAAAGGACAGTACAGCAGAGTGAGTGCTTTGGAGACTGCAAAGCTTATCTGGGATAGGCTATCCAAGGTCAACAAAGGAGTCTCAACCCAACGTGACTCTCGGGTTGATGTTCTTCGCAATCTCTTCAACCGCTTGGAAAGACTCAACAATGAAAATGTTCAGCAAACCTTCGACCGCCTTACTGATATCTCCAATGATCTTCAAGCACTTAGTGCCACTGACATCACCGACCATGAGGTGGTGAAGAAATTGCTGAGGTCTCTTGATTCCTCATTCGATACACTGGCAGTGATGATTCAAGAACGTGGAGACTACAAGTCACTAGATCCTGCTGATATCCTTGAGAGACTGAACACTCATGAATTCCAACTAGCTGAGAAGAGAGACCTCTACGGGCCAAGCTATGGAAGATCACGAGCACTGAAGGCCAAGGCAATTTCCTCATATGAAGGGGAAGATTTTGACAGCAGCCTTGGTGATCCTGAGGAACTAAGCCAGGAGCTAGCAATGCTTGTGAGGAAATTCCAGAAGTTCTCAAGGCGTGGCCACTTTGGAAAATTTTCAAGAGGTGATGACGTGAGATCGGATTCTTCATCCCGCGACTACAAGAAAAGGACTTGCCACAAATGCAAGAAGCCAGGTCACTACATGGCTGATTGTCCTCAGCGGCTGAAAGAATCAAAGAAGAAGAAGTACAAGGATGACAGTTCAGATGACTCGAAGAAAAAGAAGAAATCTTCAAAGTCCTCATCATCAAAATCCTCAGAGTTTTCATCTCACAAGAAGAGCAGTTCCAGAAAGGCTCGGGCATTCATTGGCAAGGAAATGGACTCAGAAGCTGAATCTGAGGAAAATGAGGAAGAGGAGGAATGTGAGGAGTCAGACTCTAGTGTGGCGAGCCTAGCTCTGGCTACTGCGTTCGTCAGCAAGTCCATCTTCAACTATGAAGAAAATGACGACTCCAACACTGCTGACGATGGCAACGATGACTTCGCTCCCACCTATTGCTACATGGGATCTCTCAAAGCTACTGAGTGGGTCCTCGACAGTGGATGTACAAATCACATAACTGGTGACAAGAGCTTACTGATGGACTCTGCTCTAGCTCCATCACATCTAAAGCATATTACCTATGCTGACAAAGGAAAAAAGCAAGGTATTGGGTCTAGGTAGGGTTGCAATCTCAAAGGATCGACACATGGACAAAGTCATGCTTGTCGAGTCCCTCGGATTCATCCTCATGTCTATCGCAATGCTTTGTGATCTTGATATGGTTGTCGTCTTTGGCAAATATCGCTGCATAGTACTCATGGAATCTGACAATTCCAAAGTCTTCAAAGGCTTTAGGAGAGGAGACTTGTATATTGTTGATTTCTCTACAGGACCACAGCCTGCCACATGTCTACTTGCAAAAGCTTCAAAAGGCTGGCTATGGCATCGACGACTAGGTCATGCTGGCATGTGGAACTTACACACACTCGCAAAGAAGAAGCACGTCATCGGCATCGAGGGTGTCAAATTCCTCAAAGACCATCTTTGTGGAGCTTGTGAGGCTAGAAAGATGACCAAATCCAAGCATCCCTCGAAGACAATCATGACTACCTCTCATCCTTTTGAATTGCTTCACATGGACCTCTTTGGCCCCACTCATTATGCCACTCTAACAACTGCAGCATCACTATATGGCTTTGTTATTGTTGATGATTATTCTCGTTACACCTGGGTGCATATCATCACTTACAAAACTGAAGTGCAGGAAGTCTTCAAATAATTTTCCTCAAGGGCCTCGACGAATTTCGGTGTGAAGATCAAGCATATTCGGAGTGACAATCGAACCGAGTTCAAGAACACTGATCTTGATGACTATCTTGATGAACTTGGTATTACTCATGAGTTATCTGCCCCATACACTCCTCAGCAGAATGGCATCGTGGAGCGCAAGAACAGGACTCTTGTTGAGATGGCTCACACAATGCTTGATGAATACAAGACGCCTCGTCACTTCTGGCCTGAGGCTATTGATACTGCGTGCCACATCATCAACAGGGTATATCTTCACAAATTCTTCAAGAAAACTTCATATGAGCTCCTCACTGACAAGAAACCCAATGTGAGTTATTTCAAAGTCTTCGGTGCTAAGTGTTGGGTTAGAGATCCTCATCACAATTCTAAATTTGCACCGAAAGCACATGAGGGTTATATGCTTGGTTACGAAAAGGACTCGCACACCTACAGAGTCTTCAACACCTATCACCACAAGGTTGTTGAAACTGTAGATGTGCAGTTCGATGAGACTAACGGCTCGCAAAGAGAGCACCTACCTCCTGTGCTAGATGAAGTACCTCCTGAAGAATCCATTAAGCTCAAGGCTACCGAGGATGTCATACCCACTGAAGAACCTACTAAAGAAGTTATTCCAGATCGTGAAGAAAATCATGCTGGTGCATCTGAGGAAAATGGTGCTGAAGAAAATGCTCAGCCCAATCAAAGTCGTCAACCTGCTCATCCTCGCGTGGCAAATGAAGTGCAGATTGACAAAATCCTCGACGACATCAATGCACCAGGTCCTCTCACACGCTCAAAAGCTTCACATTTGTCTAACTTTTGTGGGCACTTCGCTTTTGTCTCTATCACAGAGCCCACCAAAGTTGATGAGGCATTTCCGGAGCCCGAGTGGATTAAAGCTATGCAAGAGGAATTGCATCAATTCAAGCTCAACAATGTGTGGGAACTTGTCAAGCGACCAGATCCTCGCAAGCACAACATCATAGGTACCAAGTGGATCTACCACAACAAGCAATACGAAAATGGCCAAGTGGTGAGGAATAAGGCTCGTCTTGTAGCTCAGAGCTACACACAGGTTGAAGGAGCCGCTTCTCGGCAGCAATCACAAGGGACTCAGCCAGCCGACTGCCGGCTGCAGCACACTCGGCAGACTTCTGGTAGTCGCCGGCTACAGTGATAATGCCCTTGGTACCCGGCATCTTCATCTTGAGGTAGGCGTAGTGGGGAACCGCCATGAACTTGGACAGGGCAGGCCGGCCAAGCAACGCGTGGTAGGGGCTCTCAAGGTCAACCACTTCGAACCAGATTGGCTCTCGGCGGAAGTGATTCTTGTCTCCGAAGAGGACGTCTATCTTGATCTTGCCGATTGGTTAGCAGGAAAGGCCTGGCACGATGCCATGGAAGACAGTCCGGCTGGGCTGGAGCTGTTTCTCTTTGATGCACAACTTCTCCATGGTGTCACGGTAGAGGATGTTGATGCTGCTACCACCATCTATCAGAATCCGGGAGAAACGAGCAGCTCGCCCCTCTGTTGCAAAGGTGGCATCCAACACCAGGGCATAGGAACCCGGAGAAGGCATCACCTCCGGGTGGTCAGCTCGGCTCCAGCTGATCGGCTTCTCGGACCAGTGCGTGAACTCTGGGCCTTCAGAGGCGACAGCATTCACCTCCCGTTGCTGCTGACACCGGCTGTGCCTGTTGTCAGCCATGCTGCTGAAGACGACGTAAGCTCCGTGCTCTTCGGGAAACACATCTTGGATCGCGCCGACTGGCCGAACCGCCGGCCGCTGGGGAGGTGGAGGCTGCGGGCCAGCAGGCGGGGGAGGCAGTCCTTCACCCTTGGCGATGCGGGCGAGCCAGTTGCACTTCCGGGTGGTGTGGTTGGATGGCTTCACATCGCTGTGGAACTTGCAGGGAGCGTCAAGGGTCTGTTCAAACGAGAAGGCGGGCAACCAGGCAGGCTTGCCGCCCTTCTGGCGCTTGGGGCCGGGTTGCTCTTCTGGCTGCTGGTCTTCGACTGTCGCCACCTGCCGGCTGTTGGTAGCCGGCTGCTGGGCCTTGCGCTTGTTGTCGTTTGACTGTTGGCGCCGACTGGAATCACCAGCCAGCGTCTGAGGGGCCGGAGGGAGCATCTTTCCTGACGCATCCACTCGGAGCTCCGACTTCATGGAGGAGTCGGCAGTGGCGTACTTGTCCGCTATGATTAGCAGCCCATTGAGGGCGGTCGGCTCGTCGTAGAGGAGTCGGTGCTTGAGTAGGGTGCCCTCTCGGCACCCGGCAGTGAAGTATTCTATGGCTTGCACCTCATGCACCCCTTCGCAGGAGTTGCGCAGTTCAGCCCACCGCTTCAAGTAGTCGCGGGTAGACTCAGTCGGGCCTTGGACGCACAGAGAGAGCTGGCGAGGTTTGGGCAGCCGCTTGTATGTGCTGGTGAAGTTGCGGATGAAAACTTCGATGAAATCTTGCCAGCTGTTGACGCTGTAGGGCTTGAGACTGTTCAGCCATGTCCGGGCCGTACCCTGGAGCATGAGCGGAACATACTTTACGGCAACGCGCTTGTTGCCGTTCGCTATGCTGACGGCCGTGGAGTAGTCCACCAGCCAGTCTTCTGGCTTCACAGAGCCGTTGTACATGAGGGTGTCCCGAGGAAGCGAGAACCCTTTGGGGAAGGGCTCGTCATGAATGCGGGGGCCGAAACAAGGCGGGCCGATCGCATCTTCTTCTTCTAACGCCAGGGATCGAGCCAAGCGGTCGATCCGGTGGCGGGCGTCGTTCTCTCCGACTCCTTCACGGGGGCCCAGCCGGCCTCCGAGAGTCGGATGCTCAACAAGCGGCGGGGGAGGCAGACAACCGTCCCGCCGTTCCACTGCTCGTGGGCGGCCGTCTTGGTCGCGCTCGATGGAGATGCGGATGCAGCTGCGGCTAACAACCGGTTCTTGGTCTCCTCGGTCGCGGGCGCCGCCCATCGGCGTCCGGGAGGTCGCGCCATGCTCTCGGCGAGGGGGAAGGTTCCCGGCCTGTAAGCTGGGTTCCACCACGCGGCGGCCGGCTTCTTGCTGCGCGGAGGCCGTGTCGATGAGCTGCTGGACGTGCTCCGTCTTGCAGAGACGCTCGTCACCCTCCAGGCGGTCCAGCTCGTCCGCCGCCGCCTGGGCGGCGCGTAAGTTCTCCATTGGCGTAGCATAGACTGGGTGGTCGGCCCCCAACATGCTGGTGATGGCCGCGCCGCGCTGCCGGACCGTGCCCGCGCGGCTGGGTTCGCCAGCAGTCGGTGTGCCGCAGACGGCACGGTCGATCTCGCGGTGGTAGGCCTCGGTGAGGCGTCTCATGGCCGCCAACTTGTTGGCGCTGTCGAGGAGTGCAATACGGCATGCTTCCAGCGTTTCGCCGTTCGCACCAGGCGTTACGGGTGCGGACAGGTCCCGCATTACCGCCTGCAACGGGTCCCGGCTGGCCTGGTCGGATGCTCCGTCGTGGCCGATGACCAGCACCCCGGTGACGGTGCTGGTGCTGGCACTGCTGTCTGCAGCAGGGAGTGGGTCGTCGAAGATCACCACGTCACCGAGGAAGGCATCAAAAAGCGCGACGTCGGCGTCGATGACCATGTCGATGGACGGGTCGGTAGAGCCAACGGACTCCAGGTCGGAGACCGGCTCGATGGCGATGTGAAGCTTGCCAAGGGAGTCGACGAGGCAGCTCTCGGGGCTGCCAGCGCCCGCGACGAGTGCGGGCTCGTCGGAGAGGCAGATCCCGCCGATGAGATCAGTGAAGCTGCTTGCGGCGCAAGCAACTTCCATGCCGCGCAGCGTGTCCGCACAAACGCCGTCAGGTATGCCGGGCTGGCTGCGCTCGCCAGGAAGGAAGAGGGTTCCCGTCCAGAACATGTTTCCGGACAATGGTGCACCTAGCCCCACGGTGGGCGCCAAATGTCAGGGATATCGTGGGACATATGCCAGGGGGTGGCTTATCATGGATGGGGACAAAAGTACGTCGCCGGGCTCTAGAAGCGGGAGTGAGCGAGACCGCGTATGCCTGCGAATCTTACCCAGGTTCGGGGCTCTCCTTGGAGATAACACCCCTAGTCCTGCTCTGCGGGGTCTCCGCATGATCACTACCTCAACAAGTAGCTACAAGCTTGCTCCTTGAGCTATTCTGCTAGAGGAGGGAGGAGGGCAAGGCTAGCTCTACCCCACTCTCTATGTGTGTGTGTTGAAGAAGGCTCTCTCCTCTCTATCAAGGTCCCAACCCCTTGCATGGGGTGACCTGGGGGGTTTATATAGGCCTACCCCCCAAGGGTACAATGGTAATCCGGCCGGGCGTAGGACCCGGCCGTCAGTGTCTCTGGTCGCCGGCCTCTCCGCCGACTGCAGGGGCCCGCCGCCTGGTGGGTCCCCTCGGCTGTCTTGTACTCGGCCGACCAGCCAGGCCCGCCGCTTGTGGGTCATGTCGGCTCCGTAGCACTGTAGCCATGCCACTGATGATGCATGCTTGGTCAGGGAGAGCGTGGCTACAGTCCTGCCGCCTGGCGGGCGTTTCACTGTAGCCACTCCCCATCTCTTCTGGTTAATGGCGCACAAACTTCAAGGAAAGGAGAGGGCCGCCTGCTAGGAGCCGGCCTCCCCCTGAGCCGACTGGTCCGGGCTCGCCGCCTTCTGGCCTCTTCACCGACAGGTAGGGCCCGCAGCCTGCGGGCCGTACCGACAGCCCATCGTGGGAGTATGGCTTCCTCTGCCATGGGTGATGTCATGAGCAGCATGGCAACAGTGCCGCGCCGGTCGTGGGATGTCCGCTTGGTGCGCTGCACTGTGGCCACGCTCTCCCCTAGATTCGGGGGTGGCAGGCTTGTACTGTAGCCACGCCCCGTCTCGTCGTGTTTATGTGGGTGCTAACTTTGAGGGCGCGAGGGGCCGCCTGCTAGGATCCGGCTTCCCAGGAAGCCGCCTGCTAGGAGTCGGCCCACTTCATGGCCGTCTTCTGGATTCCGCCGCCTCCTGGCAACCGGCCGCTTGGACCAGCCGGCCCCAAGAGGGCGGTCCGTTGTCTTTGGTGTCGAGGGGCGCAGCCTGCCCCGATGTCTTGAAATACCCAGGGGAGCTGATGAGGCTACCCGTGGTCATTTACTCCGATAATTAATGCATCTCCTTTCTCTTTTTCCTACCCCTCCACTAGTTAAACTCATCTCCTTCCCCAACTAGCTAGGTAGATCTAGCATTTAATGAAGTGACATATGTACCTCCCTAACTAGATCTAGCCATGTCAAGAAGTAAGCTTTGTCCACTTTTGATCATTCCCTAGGTGTGTGGCAACACCGATCGACATCATCATCACTGTGCTCGATCTCAAGATAGGTGATTAAAAATTTGTGCTTTTGCAAGAATGGAAATATGTTTATGTGTGCGATATGACATAATCTCGCGATATGATGGAAATTGTGTGTGGTGGCATGAGTTGCCGCCGAATTGTGCTTGAGTTGCCTATGTTTTGCCGAAATGTCGATTTATTTCCGTTTCGACGAATTCCGGGCAAACTCTATATGTCCTATTTTTAGGGAAGGTCATGCCGAATTTTTGTATGACTTTGATGCATGCATGCATTTTTATAATCAATTTGTTTATTATTACCGCGCAGGTGTTCATGATGGTCAGTGAAACGACGATGGAATGGTGGTTGCGGTCGGCAGTGCAGGACATGAATGAAAATAACCGGACAGAGATTTTATATCCGTGTCGAAGATGCAAAGGAGGAGTTTGGCTCAACCCCTATGAGGATGGTCGTTTGATGGCGCACCTGCTCATGACTGGTTTCATGGATGGCTATACTCGGTGGATAATTGAAGATGATGATGATGATGATGATGATGATGATGAGGACGCCGACGGGGCAGGCAATGACGACATGGGGCAAGACGAAGAGATGACCGATAATGGTGGCAGAGAAGGGGCCAGACATGGCGGCGGAGAAGAGGCCGGCGGACATGGTGACAGAAAAGAGGCCGGACATGGCAGCGGAGAAAACGTGGACACGCCGCAGACTTCGTCGCTACTAAGTTCAATCGTGCGGGACCCTCATGTTCGAGAACTGCTTCGCAAGGAGACGAGTACTAACAGAGCTATTTCTAGAGAGGAGGCCAAGCTGGAGCAACTGATGGTAGACTCGAACATGATGGTTGCGATCCCGAGGTGACCCGCTTGAGTTTCATGCTCGAACTTTTGAAGATGAAGGCTAAACACAAATGGACCAACACTAGCCTCGATGAGTTTCTCAACTACCTAAAGGATGTTCTTCCCGCGGGGAATCTATGTCCTACTAGTGTGGATGAGGCCAAGAAGATCATGTTCCCTCTTGATCTGCCGCACGTTAGATACCATGCATGCATCAACGATTGCATAATTTATCAGAAGGAGCACGCGGAAAAAACCAGCTGTCCGGTGTGCAATGCTTCTCGATACAAGAAGGCTGGAAAGAAATCTCCCCAGAAAGTTGTATGGTACTTACCGATCACTCCACATCTGCAATGTTATTTTGTAGATCCCAAGGAATCAAAGCTTATGCGTTGGCACGCAGAGAAGACAAAGCCCGGCGATGGAGATGATCCGAGGCTAAGACACCTGGCGGATGCAAGCCAGTGGAGAGTGTTCAACGGCGAATATTGATATTTCGCATGTGATGCAAGGAACATCGTGCTTGGCGCGTGTACCGATGGAATGAATCCGTTTGGCAACCAGAACACCAACCATAGCACATGGTCCGTGTTTGTATGGATGTACAACATCCCCCCCTAGGTCTGCATGAAGTCGAAGTACATACACATGAGCATGCTGATTCAAGGGCCAAAACAACCGGGAAATAATATTAATCTATATCTGGGTCTACTTCAAGAGGAGTTAGACACGTTATGGAAAACACCAGCCAAGACATGGGACACCAGTAAAGGCGAGTATTTCTATATGAGAGTCGCCCTGATCACGATGGTGCACGACAATCTCGGTTACGGATATGTCGCAGGACAGGTGTGCCACGAATATTGCGGATATATGCGGTGCATGGATGATACGACATCTCAACAGCTAACGTCAATGAAAGAAGGCGGGTCTGGGAAAATCATGTACATGGGGCATCGAAGATGGCTCGAGAAGAACGACCCGTGGAGAAACCGCGGAGATCTATTCAATGGTGAGGCTGAGCATCGAGGACCTCCATGTAAGCGGAGCGGCGCCGAAATCGATGAGCTGTTGAAAAACTAGGAATAGTGCCCCGCGCCGGGAAAGACGGTGAAAAAGGCGACGGAGCCGCTGCTGAAGGTATGGAAGACGAGGTCCGTTTTCTGGGACTTGGAGTACTGGCACAATCTCGACACGGCTCATTGCCTTGATCAAATGCATATATGTAGGAATGTCCTTGAGAGCTTGCTTGCGACACTGATGAACATGCCGGATAAGACCAAGGATGGGCCGAAGGCAAGAAGAGACTTGCAAGATTTGAATATCAGGGCAGATCTGCACATGCCGCCCGGTAAAAAGTCAGAGGAGACAGAGATGGAGACGGAGGCGCGGGAGAAGAAGGGCAAAAAAGTGAAGGAAGATGATTATTGCCCCCCTTCTTGCTTCACCTTAAGTCCGGCTGAGATCGATCAATTCTTCAAGTGCCTTATCGGAATCAAAGTTAGTTCCGGTTACTGTGGGAAGATAAGAAGATTTCTAGACACGAAGAAGAAAAGGTTCAGCGGGATGAAGTCCCACGACTGTCATGTGATGATGACGCAGATACTACATGTTGCCCTTAGAGGGATAATGGACAAGAACGTCCGTGACACGCTTATTGGTCTCTGCAACTTTTTTGACGTCATCTCTCGAAAGTCTAGCAGTGTGAAGTAGCTCAGAAGGCTACAGCAAGAGATCATTGTGATACTAAATGAGCTTGAGATGTACTTCCCGCCCGCGTTCTTTGACATCATGGTGCATCTGTGTGTCCATATTATGGACGACATAATAGACCTGGGGTCGTCATTCCTGCACAACATGAGGCCGTTCAAGAGGATGAATGGGGTCATCAAAGGATTCGTTCGTAACATGTCCCATCCGGATGGAAGCATCATCCAAGGCTATCTGACAGAAGAGTGCATCTCTTTCTGCTAGAATTATCTATAGGGCGGAGACCGGCCCGATGTTGGTTTGCCCGTTAAGAAGCACCTTGGGAGGCTCGAAGGAGAAGGTCACACCAACGATCGCAGAGAACTGCATGTGGGTTACTCGGATCGACGCAACGACTTTGACATAGCAAACTTAGTAGTGCTACATCACCTAAATGAGGTAGATCCTTAAGTGACACTGCACAAAGAAACCATCGCAAAGAAGTACCGTGACCATGGGCTATGCAGGACGGATGCTGAAGTTACTAGAGAGCACAACTCCACTTTCCTGCATTGGTTCAAACAACATATTCTTGCTAATCCCCCGGAAGAGGGCTCTAAGGACGGATTGCTCATATACGCCTTAGCACATGGCCCCGCGGCCAACCTCGCGACCTATCAGGCATACGATATCAACGGATACACGTTCTAGATGAAGGACAAAGATATGAACAGTGATTTTCAGAACTCAGGGGTGACGATGGAATGCATGACCGGCGACAACGGCGCAACTGAGAGATTCTACGGAAGGGTCAAGGAGATCTAGGAGCTTGACTACTCTGGACTGCATAGCACGACGATGTTCCGTGTCAGATGGGCTAAGAATGTCGAAAGAGAAAACCGGTATTTCACTACCATGACTATACCCGACGCCAAGAGTGCTACCGTGAACGCCATCGCAAAAAACGAGCCATGGGTACATGCTAAGTACATGACACAATGCTTCTTCATAACCGACCCGAGCAATCCCAGTCGTGAGGAGAGGCAAAAGGAACATCATTGGAATGGATGGAGTCACCAACGAGGAAGACTACGACCAGTACGGCAACCCGATGAGGGAAGATGACGATGATGATGAAGTATATGATAGAAGAAGAATCAATACTGCATTACCTAAGAAAGATCGTACTCCATGGACAAGGAAAAGTCATAATGAGGGGCTCAATTATTGATCAACGAACAAGAAGGAAAAGAAGCTCACTCAGAAACAGAAACATCGACGTTGAGAAACCATTATGGGTCAAATGATGCAATATATAGATGTTCCTATTTTGTATGCACACTTAACCGTTATGGGTCAAATGATGTAATATATATATTCCTATTATGTATGCACACTTAGCCGTTATGGGCCAAATGACGCAATATATATCGCCTTAGTTATATACATTGTATCACCTTCCCTTCGTTCCGGCTCTCGGAAAAAAAAGGAAAAGAAAAGAAAGTAAGCAAAAAAGAAAAGAAAAGAAAGAAAGCAAAAAAGAAAAGGAAAAGAAAAGAAAAGAAAGAAAGCAAAAAAGGAAAAGGAAAAGAAAATAGAAGAAACAAAATGGAAAAGAAAATAAAAAAAGAAAGCAAAAAAGAAAAGGAAAAGAAAAGAAAAAATTAAAATTAAAACAATAGCAGGAGCACTGGTTCAGGAAAAACGCTATAGCTACGTTATGTAGCAGTAGCGCTGTCCCAGAAACGCACTATAGCTACTTCATATAGCAGTAGAGCCTTTCTAGGAAACGCGCTATAGCTAACTTAGCTATAGCATGTTTTCCAGAACAGCGCTACTGCTATTTTCACATAACCCCCCGCGCGGGCTTCCCTCCTCTGCTTCCTCCCCAATTCCCCCACTCTCTTCTCCCCCTCGCCCTCGCCGGAGCCCGAGCGCCGACGCCGACCCCGACATCACACGCCTCCCTCGCCGTCGCCTGGCCCCGACCCCGACGCCGCGCGCCTCCTCCCTCGGCCCCGGCCCCGACCCCGACGCCGCACGCCTCCCTCGCCGTCGCCCAGCCCCGGCCCCGACCCCGACGCCGCACGCCTCCCTTCTCTACTTCGTCCCCTCCTACCTCGGCCGCCGTCGGCGGGCCTGCTCCTCACCCTGCACCCTCTGTAAGCCCCCCCCCCCCCCCCCCCCGTCCTCTTCTCTGCCATTAGGGTTCTAGCTAGCGTTCTTATGTTAATTTACTTAGGTTTTAGTTCGGGCAGTAGGTTAATTAGGTTATCTTTTTAGTTAGGGCAGTAGGTTAAGTAGGTTTTAGTTATGGCAGTATGAAACCTAGGTTTTAGTTATGAACCCTGGGTAGTTTTTTTTTTGCGGTGATGAATTTAGTTATGAACCCTAGCTAGGTATCAAATTTAGCTAGGTGTACTAAATGAGCTTGAGATGTACTTCCCACCCGCGTTCTTTGACGTCATGGTGCATCTGTGTGTCTATATTGTGGACGACATAATAGACCTGGGGCCGTCATTCCTGCACAACATGATGTCGTACTCTACTTGATCAAAGGCCAGAAGGTGGACGTGGGAAAGGCGGTGATAACGAAGCCCTTGGAACTCATGTTCCACGGCCAGCCGATCCCCAGTGACCACTTCAGGGTTACCTTGTCGAGTGTGAAATCTGAGCATGAGGATTTGCCTCCTCCAGTACGGCTCGGGGGAGAGGACGACGAGACCCCGCCGCGGCTTGGAAACTTCAAGGGTTGGATGCTGCTATGGCCGAAGAATCTTCTTCGTCTGGAGGCGACCAAGAGCACACCAATAACCACACATCAGCAAGTAGGTATGAACACCACCACCCCGCCTACGCAATTACCAATGCCTGTAGTGCCGGGTGAGAGCGACGGATGACACGAGGAAGGGGGTCAAATAGTGGCTGATGTAATCACCCCCGTAGAACAAAGAATGGATGATGAGATGGACGAGGATGACCCTCCTCGGTTCCTCAATAGTACAGGTGCCTATGAAAAATTAGAAATGATGAGTCAGCCATATGACGACTCAGGCTATCAGCATGCTGATGAGGAGATGGATGATGTGCCTGCCGGGTAGGAACGTCCTAGCAGGGTTGATTACAATAAGTCTCTCTTCATGCAATCCTCACAGGACACGCCTGACGATGCCGCCTCAACTCAGGCTCAACTAGCTGAGGGTCATACAGTGCTTAGCCCGACAACACTAGAGCAGGGGTTAAGGAAGGGTCTAGAAGGTCAGCCCAAGAAAAAGGAGAGGAAGAGACCGGCGAAGAAAGGCTCTGCTGCCTACAAACAAGCCAGAGCTCCTAGCAGCCAGACGGTGGATTTTGAAGAGCGTATACCCGTCAAAGGTGCGGCCCTGTTCCATGTCA
The DNA here is from genome assembly GCA_011799875.1 of Thinopyrum elongatum. Taxonomy (NCBI): domain Eukaryota; kingdom Viridiplantae; phylum Streptophyta; class Magnoliopsida; order Poales; family Poaceae; genus Thinopyrum; species Thinopyrum elongatum. The sequence continues at coordinate 92,018,147 of CM022303.1, read as the reverse complement.
CGGGCGAGCCGATGCTACCGCCAAAACTGCTAGATGCCATATCAGGGGATCTCAGGAGACTACACGACCATGTGTTGTAGACTGAGATAAGCCTACTAGCCTCGAAGGATCCAGGATATCCGACATACGCGGCTCGTGTGCCTGAGGGGGAGTGCTGCGTCGACACACGGCCCGCAGAGGTGTTCTTCCTGCGGTTTGAGCATATCTTTGAGATGTTTCTGACAAGGCGACTCGATTTTACAATCGTCCACCTTTTTGCGCTACATATGAGCTCCGTCATGAAGAGAGAACAAGTCTCGCAAATTTGTGTGGCGAATCCATACTACATGCATGAGTCCTTCTTGAGTCTCGGGGACTTTGAGCGTAAAACTGCTAGGGAGTACCTCGAAAACTTCATGATAAGGAATAAGGACCGAGAAATTGTCCTCCTGCCTTATCATCCAAGGTAAGTCAGTAAAAGACAACCCTTTCGTACATTTCAATCATTCCTTCTTGCTCATATGGAGAATAATTTGAGTTGTTTTTTCCCCACAGCAACGGGCGCGCCATCCTTATCATTCTTTACCCGCGAGTCTCCCATGCCGTGTATTTCGACCCTACTAGAAACTACGAGAAGAAGGACTACACCCATGTAATGAATATTCTAGATGATGCTCTCCAAGGCTTCAGCTTGAGGGGTGGCCACCTGCAGATCAGGAAACAGAGGAACAAGAAGACGGGTTTCTCGCATAAAACTAACTTCTGCTACATCCATGTCCCGAAACCAAGCAGGAACGATGGATTCTACCTCCTCCATCTCATGATGGAGTTCAGAAGGGATCACCAAAAGCTTCGCATGACAACCAGAAGCGATGATCATATCCGCAAGTGGGTAGAATCCCAAGGAGAACCAGATTATAAAATTAGAGATGACTTCTTTTGCATCCAGAGGGACATTGTGACGATCATCATGAAAGAAGTCATCGAAGAGAAGGGGATGTTCCACCACGGCCCTATATCGTGAGCTGACGTCCGGACTCGCATAGGCATGCAACATCAGGACCTCATGCCGTTCAAGAAACTAGGGTGCATCCTCGATGATACGGAAGGATGGAAGTTCTAGTGATTTACGATGCCGATGATGATGATATGTGTCCGCTGAACTTGTATACTTTCTGTTGCGATGAAACTTTGTGATGTCCTCGGTCCCTGCTGAACTTGTGTATCGCTACTTTGTTAGTTTGGGTATGATGACCTGCGTACCTCTAGTTAACTAGTTTGCGTATGATGAAACTGTGTTGATTATTTATGTTTACTATATGTTGCATCTAGTTGCTAACCCTTTCTTTTTCGTGTTGCTCAAGTATATTTTGTTGCATATGATTGTACATTCTCTTGATTAAGATGCATCTCCAACAGGTACCTAGATCCTTGATGGCGAAGAAGCAGTGCTATGTCGTGTACACAGGGAAGGTTTCGGGAGTGTACGACGAGTGGCACGAGTGTCAGGCGCAAGGGGAGCGGGTCTCGGGCGCCAGCCATAAAGGCTTAAAAAGTAGACAAGAAACAAAAGCTAGTTACTTGAGGTTCACGCTAGCGCGAGAGAGGACTCATAACCGCCACCTCATGTACTGCATAGTTCCGCTCTCACTCATAGTGATAGCTCTTCTCGTGTATATCATTGTTTAGATGGATGACGATGTAGTTGGAAGTATTTGAGACTTGTATTGCTATTTCGGGATGATGACGAGAGACCACTTTGTGTTGGATGATGATTATGATGATGACATGATTTGATGAGACTATTTGTATGTGTATGCTATGATTACATTTGTATGTGCATGATATGCTAGAGATTATTGTATAAAGCCTGTAAAAATACAAAAGAAATGTGCAGAAAAAAATCAGAAACTAATAAAACTAGCAGTAGCGAGGGGATTGAAGTTAGCAGCATCGTGCACTTAACAGTAGCTCTGCTTACAGTAAAGCGCTACTGATATTAGTAGTAGCGCGCTTGGGAGAAGCCCGCTACTGCTACGCATGTATAGCAGTAGTGCGCGATGTTAGCTGTTGCGCCGTATCAGTAGCGTGGTTCCCCGCGCTACTGCTAGGCTTTTCCCTAGTAGTGCCTGTTTACACGCTATATGTGCTCTGTGTATGTTTCATTTCATCATGATGACTATGCTATTGTCTTGTTATGCATGCACCTGAGTACTTTGTTCCGCCGCTTGTATTTTGTCACTTAGCAAATTCCTTAAGTAGTATTTCCTCAGTGACAGATTTGTAAAAATCGCCTATTCACCCCCCTCTAGTCCATATAACGCACTTTCAATTGGTATCAGAGCAAGGTACTCCCTTGTTCTGTGTGATTTTGGTTTAACCACCTGGAGTTTTACTTATGTCGATTGCAGGTATGATCAAGGTCTTGGCTGGGTGTCCTACCTTCTATGGGATGGACTACCCCTACTGGAAGAACAAGATGCTCATGCATCTTGAGGCAATTGACAATGATCTCTGGTACGTTGTGGAAAATGGTGTTCCCTCCATCACTCTCTCCGTGAACGCAGCTGATGTGAAGAGATTCAAGCAACTCAACTCTCAAGCGAAGAATATCATAGGTGGCCATCTGAGCAAAGGACAGTACAGCAGAGTGAGTGCTTTGGGGACTGCAAAGCTTATCTGGGATAGGCTATCCAAGGTCAACAAAGGAGTCTCAACCCAACATGACTCTCGGGTTGATGTTCTTCGCAATCTCTTCAACCGCTTGGAAAGACTCAACAATGAAAATGTTCAGCAAACCTTCGACCGCCTTACTGATATCTCCAATGATCTTCAAGCACTTGGTGCCACTGACATCACCGACCATGAGGTGGTGAAGAAATTGCTGAGGTCTCTTGATTCCTCATTCGATACACTGGCAGTGATGATTCAAGAACGTGGAGACTACAAGTCACTAGATCCTGCTGATATTCTTGAGAGACTGAACACTCATGAATTCCAACTAGCTGAGAAGAGAGACCTCTACGGGCCAAGCTATGGAAGATCACGAGCACTGAAGGCCAAGGCAATTTCCTCATATGAAGGGGAAGATTTTGACAGCAGCCTTGGTGATCCTGAGGAACTAAGCCAGGAGCTAGCAATGCTTGTGAGGAAATTCCAGAAGTTCTCAAGGCGTGGCCACTTTGGAAAAATTTCAAGAGGTGATGACGTGAGATCGGATTCTTCATCCCACGACTACAAGAAAAGGACTTGCCACAAATGCAAGAAGCCAGGTCACTACATGGATGATTGTCCTCAGGGGCTGAAAGAATCAAAGAAGAAGAAGTACAAGGATGACAGTTCAGATGACTCGAAGAAAAAGAAGAAATCTTCAAAGTCCTCATCATCAAAATCCTCAGAGTTTTCATCTCACAAGAAGAGCAGTTCCAGAAAGGCTCGGGCATTCATTGGCAAGGAAATGGACTCAGAAGCTGAATCTGAGGAAAATGAGGAAGAGGAGGAATGTGAGGAGTCAGACTCTAGTGTGGCGAGCCTAGCTCTGGCTACTGCGTTCGTCAGCAAGTCCATCTTCAACTATGAAGAAAATGACGACTCCAACACTGCTGACGATGGCAACGATGACTTCGCTCCCACCTATTGCTACATGGGATCTCTCAAAGCTACTGAGTGGGTCCTCGACAGTGGATGTACAAATCACATAACTGCTGACAAGAGCTTACTGATGGACTCTGCTCTAGCTCCATCACATCTGAAGCATATTACCTATGCTGACAAAGGAAAAAGCAAGGTATTGGGTCTAGGTAGGGTTGCAATCTCAAAGGATCGACACATGGACAAAGTCATGCTTGTCGAGTCCCTCGGATTCATCCTCATGTCTATCGCAATGCTTTGTGATCTTGATATGGTTGTCGTCTTTGGCAAATATCGCTGCATAGTACTCATGGAATCTGACAATTCCAAAGTCTTCAAAGGCTTTAGGAGAGGAGACTTGTATATTGTTGATTTCTCTACAGGACCACAGCCTGCCACATGTCTACTTGCAAAAGCTTCAAAAGGCTGGCTATGGCATCGACGACTAGGTCATGCTGGCATGTGGAACTTACACACACTCGCAAAGAAGAAGCACGTCATCGGCATCAAGGGTGTCAAATTCCTCAAAGACCATCTTTGTGGGGCTTGTGAGGCTAGAAAGATGACCAAATCCAAGCATCCCTCGAAGACAATCATGACTACCTCTCATCCTTTTGAATTGCTTCACATGGACCTCTTTGGCCCCACTCATTATGCCACTCTAACAACTGCAGCATCACTATATGGCTTTGTTATTGTTGATGATTATTCTCGTTACACCTGGGTGCATATCATCACTTACAAAACTGAAGTGCAGGAAGTCTTCAAACAATTTTCCTCAAGGGCCTCGACGAATTTCGGTGTGAAGATCAAGCATATTCGGAGTGACAATCGGACCGAGTTCAAGAACACTGATCTTGATGACTATCTTGATGAACTTGGTATTACTCATGAGTTATCTGCCCCATACACTCCTCAGCAGAATGGCATCGTGGAGCGCAAGAACAGGACTCTTGTTGAGATGGCTCACACAATGCTTGATGAATACAAGACGCCTCGTCACTTCTGGCCTGAGGCTATTGATACTGCGTGCCACATCATCAACAGGGTATATCTTCACAAATTCTTCAAGAAAACTTCATATGAGCTCCTCACTAACAAGAAACCCAATGTGAGTTATTTCAAAGTCTTCGGTGCTAAGTGTTGGGTTAGAGATCCTCATCACAATTCTAAATTTGCACCAAAAGCACATGAGGGTTATATGCTTGGTTACGAAAAGGACTCGCACACCTACAGAGTCTTCAACACCTATCACCACAAGGTTGTTGAAACTGTAGATGTGCAGTTCGATGAGACTAACGGCTAGCAAAGAGAGCACCTACCTCCTGTGCTAGATGAAGTACCTCCTGAAGAATCCATTAAGCTCAAGGCTACCGAGGATGTCATACCCACTGAAGAACCTACTAAAGAAGTTATTCCAGATCGTGAAGAAAATCATGCTGGTGCATCTGAGGAAAATGGTGCTGAAGAAAATGCTCAGCCCAATCAAAGTCGTCAACCTGCTCATCCTCGCGTGGCAAATGAAGTGCAGATTGACAAAATCCTCGACGACATCAATGCACCAGGTCCTCTCACACGCTCAAAAGCTTCACATTTGTCTAACTTTTGTGGGCACTTCGCTTTTGTCTCTATCACAGAGCCCACCAAAGTTGATGAGGCATTTCCGGAGCCTGAGTGGATTAAAGCTATGCCAGAGGAATTGCATCAATTCAAGCTCAACAATGTGTGGGTACTTGTCAAGCGACCAGATCCTCGCAAGCACAACATCATAGGTACCAAGTGGATCTACCACAACAAGCAATACGAAAATGGCCAAGTGGTGAGGAATAAGGCTCGTCTTGTAGCTCAGAGCTACAAACAGGTTGAAGGAGCCGCTTCTCGGCAGCAATCACAAGCTACTCAGCCAGCCGAGTGCCGGCTGCAGCACACTCGGCAGACTTCTGGTAGTCACCGGCTACAGTGATAATGCCCTTGGTACCCGGCATCTTCATCTTGAGGTAGGCGTAGTGGGGAACCGCCATGAACTTGGACAGGGCAGGCCGGCCAAGCAACGCGTGGTAGGGGCTCTCAAGGTCAACCACTTGGAACCAGATTGGCTCTCGGCGGAAGTGATTCTTGTCTCCGAAGAGGACATCTATCTTGATCTTGCCGATTGGTTAGCAGGAAAGGCCAGGCACGATGCCATGGAAGACAGTCCGGCTGGGCTGGAGCTGTTTCTCTTTGATGCACAACTTCTCCATGGTCTCGCGGTAGAGGATGTTGATGCTGCTACCACCATCTATCAGAATCCGGGAGAAACGAGCAGCTCACCCCTCTGTTGCAAAGGTGGCATCCAACACCAGGGCATAGGAACCCGGAGAAGGCATCACCTCCGGGTGGTCAGCTCGGCTCCAGCTGATCGGCTTCTCGGACCAGTTCATGAACTCTGGTTCTTCAGAGGTGACAGCATTCACCTCCCGTTGCTGCTGACGCCGGCTGTGCCTGTTGTTAGCCACGCTGGTGAAGACGACGTAAGCTCCGTGCTCTTTGGGAAACTCATCTTGGATCGCGCCGACTGGCCGAACCGCCGGCCGCTGGGGAGGTGGAGGCTGCGGGCCAGCAGGCGGGGGAGGCAGTCCTTCTCCCTTGGCGATGCAGGCGAGCTAGTGGCACTTCCGGGTGGTGTGGTTGGATGGCTTCACACCGCTGTGGAACTTGCAGGGAGCGTCAAGGGTCTGTTCAAACGAGAAGGCGGACAACCAGGCAGGCTTGCCGCCCTTCTGGCGCTTGGGGCCGGGTTGCTCTTCTGGCTGCTGGTCTTCGACTGTCGCCACCTGCCGGCTGTTGGTAGCCGGCTGCTGGGCCTTGCGCTTGTTGTCGTTTGACTGTTGGCGCCGACTGGAATCACCAGCCGGCGTCTGAGGGGCCGGAGGGAGCATCTTTCCTGACGCATCCACTTGGAGCTCCGACTTCATGGAGGAGTCGGCAGTGGCGTACTTGTCCGCTATGATTAGCAACCCATTGAGGGTGGCCGGCTCGTCACAGAGGAGTCGGTGCTTGAGTAGGGTGCCCTCTCGGCACCCGGCAGTGAAGTATTCTATGGCTTGCACCTCATGCACCCCTTCGCAGGAGTTGCGCAGTTCAGCCCACCGCGTCAAGTAGTCGCGGGTAGACTCAGCCGGGCCTTGGACGCACAGAGAGAGCTGGCGAGGTTTGGGCAGCCGCTTGTATGTGCTGGTGAAGTTGCGGATGAAAACTTCGATGAAATCTAGCCAGCTGTTGACGCTGTAGGGCTTGAGACTATTCAGCCATGTCCGGGACATGCCCTGGAGCATGAGCGGAACATACTTTACGGCAACGCGCTTGTTGCCATTCGCTATGCTGACGGCCGTGGAGTAGTCCACCAGCCAGTCTTCTGGCTTCACAGAGCCGTTGTACTTGAGGGTGTCCCGAGGAAGCGAGAACCCTTTGGGGAAGGGCTCGTCGCGAATGCGGGGGCCGAAACAAGGCGGGCCGATCGCATCTTCTTCTTCTAACGCCAGGGATCGAGCCAAGCGGTCGATCCGGTGGCGGGCGTCATTCTCTCCGACTCCTTCACGGGGGCCCAGCCGGCCTCCGAGAGTCGGATGCTCAACAGGCGGCGGGGAGGCGCGCCTCTCCCTGCGAGGGGAGGCGGACAACCGTCCCACCATTCCACTGCTCGTGGGCGGCCGTCTTGGTCGCGCTCGATGGAGATGCGGGTGCGGCTGCGGCTAACAACCGGTTCTTGGTCTCCTCGGTCGCGGGCGCCGCCCATCGGCGTCCGGGAGGCCGCGCCATGCTCTCGGCGAGGGGGAAGGTTCCCGGCCTGTAAGCCGGGTTCCACCACGCGGCGGCCGGCTTCTTGCTGCGCGGCGGCCGCGTCGATGAGCTGCTGGACGTGCTCCGTCATGCAGAGACGCTCGTCGCCCTCCAGGCGGTCCAGCTCGTCCGCCGCCGCCTGGGCTGCGCGTAAGTTCTCCATTGGCGTAGCATAGACTGGGTGGTCGGCCCCCAACATGCTGGCGATGGCCGCGCCGCGCTGCCGGACCGTGCCCGCACGGTTGGGTTCGCCAGCAGCCGGTGTGCCGCAGACGGCACGGTCGATCTCGCGGTGGTAGGCCTCGGTGAGGCGTCTCATGGCCGCCAACTTGTTGGCGCTGTCGAGGAGTGCGATACGGCACGCTTCCAGCGTTTCGCCGTTCGCACCAGGCGTTACGGGTGCGGACAGGTCCCGCATTGCCGCCTGCAACGGGTCCCGGCTGGCCTGGTCAGATGCTCCGTCGTGGCCGATGACCAGCACCTCGGTGACGGTGCTGGTGCTGGCACTGATGTCTGCAGCAGGGAGTGGGTCGTCGAAGATCACCACGTCACCGGGGAAGGCATCAAAAAGCGCGACCTCGGCGTCGATGACCATGTAGATGGACGGGTCGGTAGAGCCAACGGACTCCAGGTCGGAGACCAGCTCGATGGCGATGTGAAGCTTGCCGAGGGAGTCGACGAGGCAGCTCTCGGGGCTGCCCGCGCCCGCGACGAGTGCGGGCTCGTCGGAGAGGCAGATCCCGCCGATGAGATCAGCGAAGCTGCTTGCGGCGCAAGCAACTTCCATGCCACGCAGCGTGTCAGCACAAACGCCGTCAGGTATGCCGGGCTGGCTGCGCTCGCCAGGAAGGAAGAGGGTTCCCGTCCAGAACATGTTTCCGGACAACGGTGCACCTAGCCCCACGGTGGGCGCCAAATGTCAGGGATATCGTGCGACATATGCCAGGGGGTGGCTTATCATGGATGGGGACAAAAGTACGTCGCCGGGCTCTAGAAGCGGGAGTGAGCGAGACCGCGTACGCCTGCGAATCTTACCCAGGTTCGGGGCTCTCCTAGGAGATAACACCCCTAGTCCTGCTCTGCGGGGTCTCCGCATGATCACTACCTCAACAAGTAGCTACAAGCTTGCTCCTTGAGCTATTCTGCTAGAGGAGGGAGGAGGGCAAGGCTAGCTCTACCCCACTCTCTATGTGTGTGTGTTGAAGAAGTCTCTCTCCTCTCTATCAAGGTCCCAACCCCTTGCATGGGGTGACCTGGGGGGTTTATATAGGCCTACCCCCCAAGGGTACAATAGTAATCCGGCCGGGCGTAGGACCCGGCCGTCAGTGTCTCTGGTTGCCGGCCTCTCCGCCGACTGCAGGGGCCCGCTGCCTGGTGGGTCCCCTCGGTTGTCTTGTACTCGGCCGACAAGCCGGGCCCGCCGCTTGTGGGTCATGTCGGCTGCGTAGCACTGTAGCCATGCCACTGATGATGCATGCTTGGTCGGGGAGAGCATGGCTACAGTCCTGCCGCCTGGCGGGCGTTTCACTATAGCCACTCCCCGTCTCTTCTGGTTAATGGCGCACAAACTTCAAGGAAAGGAGAGGGCCGCCTGCTAGGAGCCGGCCTCCCCCTGAGACGACTGGTCAGGGCTCGCCACCTTCTGGCCTGTTCACCGACAGGTAGGGCCCGCAGCCTGCGGGCCGTACCGATAGCCCATCGTGGGAGTATGGCTTCCTCTGCCATGGGTGATGTCATGAGCAGCATGGCAACACTGCCGCGCCGGTCGTGGGATGTCCGCTTGGTGCGCTGCACTGTGGCCACGCTCTCCCCTGGATTCGGGGGTGGCAGGCTTGTACTGTAGCCACGCCCCGTCTCGTCGTGTTTATGTGGGTGCTAACTTTGAGGGCGCGAGGGGCCGCCTGCTAGGATCCGGCTTCCTGCTTCCCAGGAAGCCGCCTGCTAGGAGTCGGCCCACTTCATGGCCGTCTTCTGGATTCCGCCGCCTCCTGGCAACCGGCCGCTTGGACCAGCCGGCCCCAAGAGGGCGGTCCGTTGTCTTTGGTGTCGAGGGGCGCAGCCTGCCCCGATGTCTTGAAATACCCAGGGGAGCTGATGAGGCTACCCGTGGTCATTTACTCCGATAATTAATGCATCTCCTTTCTCTTTTTCCTACCCCTCCACTAGTTAAACTCATCTCCTTCCCCAACTAGCTAGGTAGATCTAGCATTTAATGAAGTGACATATGTACCTCCCTAACTAGATCTAGCCATGTCAAGAAGTAAGCTTTGTCCACTTTTGATCATTCCCTAGGTGTGTGGCAACACCGATCGACATCATCATCACTGTGCTCGATCTCGAGATAGGTGATTAAAAATTTGTGCTTTTGCAAGAATGGAAATATGTTTATGTGTGCGATATGACATAATCTCGCGATATGATGGAAATTGTGTGTGGTGGCATGAGTTGCCGCCGAATTGTGCTTGAGTTGCCTATGTTTTGCCGAAATGTCGATTTATTTCCGTTTCGACGAATTCCGGGCAAACTCTATATGTCCTATTTTTAGGGAAGGTCATGCCGAATTTTTGTATGACTTTGATGCATGCATGCATTTTTATAATCAATTTGTTTATTATTACCGCGCAGGTGTTCATGATGGTCAGTGAAACGACGATGGAATGGTGGTTGCGGTCGGCAGTGCAGGACATGAATGAAAATAACCGGACAGAGATTTTATATCCGTGTCGAAGATGCAAAGGAGGAGTTTGGCTCAACCCCTATGAGGATGGTCGTTTGATGGCGCACCTGCTCATGACTGGTTTCATGGATGGCTATACTCGGTGGATAATTGAAGATGATGATGATGATGATGATGATGATGATGAGGACGCCGACGGGGCAGGCAATGACGACATGGGGCAAGACGAAGAGATGACCGATAATGGTGGCAGAGAAGGGGCCAGACATGGCGGCGGAGAAGAGGCCGGCGGACATGGTGACAGAAAAGAGGCCGGACATGGCAGCGGAGAAAACGTGGACACGCCGCAGACTTCGTCGCTACTAAGTTCAATCGTGCGGGACCCTCATGTTCGAGAACTGCTTCGCAAGGAGACGAGTACTAACAAAGCTATTTCTAGAGAGGAGGCCAAGCTGGAGCAACTGATGGTAGACTCGAACATGATGGTTGCGATCCCGAGGTGACCCGCTTGAGTTTCATGCTCGAACTTTTGAAGATGAAGGCTAAACACAAATGGACCAACACTAGCCTCGATGAGTTTCTCAACTACCTAAAGGATGTTCTTCCCGCGGGGAATCTATGTCCTACTAGTGTGGATGAGGCCAAGAAGATCATGTTCCCTCTTGATCTGCCGCACGTTAGATACCATGCATGCATCAACGATTGCATAATTTATCAGAAGGAGCACGCGGAAAAAACCAGCTGTCCGGTGTGCAATGCTTCTCGATACAAGAAGGCTGGAAAGAAATCTCCCCAGAAAGTTGTATGGTACTTACCGATCACTCCACATCTGCAATGTTATTTTGTAGATCCCAAGGAATCAAAGCTTATGCGTTGGCACGCAGAGAAGACAAAGCCCGGCGATGGAGATGATCCGAGGCTAAGACACCTGGCGGATGCAAGCCAGTGGAGAGTGTTCAACGGCGAATATTGATATTTCGCATGTGATGCAAGGAAGATCGTGCTTGGCGCGTGTACCGATGGAATGAATCCGTTTGGCAACCAGAACACCAACCATAGCACATGGTCCGTGTTTGTATGGATGTACAACATCCCCCCCTAGGTCTGCATGAAGTCGAAGTACATACACATGAGCATGCTGATTCAAGGGCCAAAACAACCGGGAAATAATATTAATCTATATCTGGGTCTACTTCAAGAGGAGTTAGACACGTCATGGAAAACACCAGCCAAGACATGGGACACCAGTAAAGGCGAGTATTTCTATATGAGAGTCGCCCTGATCACGATGGTGCACGACAATCTCGGTTACGGATATGTCGCAGGACAGGAATGCCACGAATATTGCGGATATATGCGGTGCATGGATGATACGACATCTCAACAGCTAACGTCAATGAAAGAAGGCGGGTCTGGGAAAATCATGTACATGGGGCATCGAAGATGGCTCGAGAAGAACGACCCGTGGAGAAACCGCGGAGATCTATTCAATGGTGAGGCTGAGCATCGAGGACCTCCATGTAAGCGGAGCGGCGCCGAAATCGATGAGCTGTTGAAAAACTAGGAATAGTGCCCCGCGCCGGGAAAGACGGTGAAAAAGGCGACGGAGCCGCTGCTGAAGGTATGGAAGACGAGGTCCGTTTTCTGGGACTTGGAGTACTGGCACAATCTCGACACGGCTCATTGCCTTGATCAAATGCATATATGTAGGAATGTCCTTGAGAGCTTGCTTGCGACACTGATGAACATGCCGGATAAGACCAAGGATGGGCCGAAGGCAAGAAGAGACTTGCAAGATTTGAATATCAGGGCAGATCTGCACATGCCGCCCGGTAAAAAGTCAGAGGAGACAGAGATGGAGACGGAGGCGCGGGAGAAGAAGGGCAAAAAAGTGAAGGAAGATGATTATTGCCCCCCTTCTTGCTTCACCTTAAGTCCGGCTGAGATCGATCAATTCTTCAAGTGCCTTATCGGAATCAAAGTTAGTTCCGGTTACTGTGGGAAGATAAGAAGATTTCTAGACACGAAGAAGAAAAGGTTCAGCGGGATGAAGTCCCACGACTGTCATGTGATGATGACGCAGATACTACATGTTGCCTTTAGAGGGATAATGGACAAGAACGTCCGTGACACGCTTATTGGTCTCTGCAACTTTTTTGACGTCATCTCTCGAAAGTCTAGCAGTGTGAAGTAGCTCAGAAGGCTACAGGAAGAGATCATTGTGATACTAAATGAGCTTGAGATGTACTTCCCGCCCGCGTTCTTTGACATCATGGTGCATCTGTGTGTCCATATTGTGGACGACATAATAGACCTGGGGCCGTCATTCCTGCACAACATGAGGCCGTTCAAGAGGATGAATGGGGTCATCAAAGGATTCGTTCGTAACATGTCCCATCCGGATGGAAGCATCGTCCAGGGCTATCTGACAGAAGAGTGCATCTCTTTCTGCTAGAATTATCTATAGGGCGGAGACCGGCCCGATGTTGGTTTGCCCGTTAAGAAGCACCTTAGGAGGCTCGAAGGAGAAGGCCACACCAACGATCGCAGGGAACTGCATGTGGGTTACTCGGATCGACGCAACGACTTTGACATAGCAAACTTAGTAGTGCTACATCACCTAGATGAGGTAGATCCTTAAGTGGCACTGCATAAAGAAACCATCGCAAAGAAGTACCGTGACCATGGGCTATGCAGGACGGATGCTGAAGTTACTAGAGAGCACAACTCCACTTTCCTGCATTGGTTCAAACAACATATTCTTGCTAATCCCCCGGAAGAGGGCTCTAAGGACGGATTGCTCATATACGCCTTAGCACATGGCCCCGCGGCCAACCTCGCGACCTATCAGGCATACGATATCAACGGATACACGTTCTAATACATGAAGGACAAAGATAGAACAGGATTTTCAGAACTCAGGGGGGTGACGATGGAACATGCATGGACCGGCGACAAGGCGGTTTTAACTGAGAGATTCTACGAAAGGGTCAAGGAGATCTAGGAGCTTGACTACTCTGGACTGCACAGCACGACGAGTGTTCCGTGTAGATGGGCTAAACTGTCGTAAGAGGAAAGCCGGATTTCACTACCAGACTATACCCGACGCAAAGAGTGTCTACGTGAACGCCATGCAAAAAACGAGCCCAGGGTAAAGCCTAAGTACATGACAAACTGCTTCTTCATAAACCCGAGCATCCCAGGCAGTGTGTGTCGTGAGGAGAGGCAAAAGGAACACTCATTGGAATGGATGGGTGTCACCAAACGAGGGAAGACTACGACCCGTACGGCAACCCGATGAGGAAGATTGACGATGACGATGAGTATATGATAGAAAGGAGAATCAATAATGCAGTACCTAAGAAGATCGTTACTCCATGGACAGGAAAAGGAAAAGTCATAATGAGGGGCTCAATATTGATCAACGAACAAAGAAGGGAAAAGAAGCTCACTCCGAAACGGGATACATCGACGTGAGAAAACATTATGGAGTATTCAAATGATGCGACAACACTCATCCTCCCACCCCATCTCCCCCATTCCGTACCTATATATGTTCCAGTGTATTTGAGCACAACCTTAACCGTATGGGGTCAATGAAGTGTAATATATATGTTCCTTTTTGTATGCACACTAGCCATTATGGGTCAAATGCGCAATATATATCGCCTAGTTATATACATGTATCACGTCCCCTTCGTTCCGGTCCGGAAAAAAAAGGAAAAAAACAAGAAAGTTAAAAGCAAAAAAGAAAGAAAAGAAAGAAAAGAAAGCAAAAAAGAAAGAAAGAAAAGAAAAGAAAAAGAAAGAAGCGAAAGCAACAAAAAGACGGAAAAGGAAAAAGGAAAATAGAGAGAAAACAAAATGGAAAAAAAATAAAAAAAAGAAAGCAAAAAAGAAAAGGAAAAAAGAAAAGGAAAAATTAAAATAAAACAAATAGCAGAGCCGGTTCAAGGAAAAACGCAGTTATAGCTACGTATGTAGCGTTAGTAGCTGGCTGTCCCCAGAAACACGCATATAGCTACTTGCATATAGCCAGTGAGCCTTCGTAGGAAACCGCTAAGCTAACGTAGCTATAGCACGTTTTTCCAGAACAGCGAGTACTGCTATTTTCACATAACACCCCGCGCGGGCTTCCATCCCTGCTTCTCCCAAATTCCACACAAACTCTTTCCCCCTCGCCTAGCCGGGAGCCCGAACGACGCCGACCGACCCCTGACATCACACGCCCTCCCTCGCCGTCGCCCGGCCCCGACCACAGGACGCCGCAGCGCCTCCTGTCAAGGCCCAACGGCCGACCCCGACCCGCACGCCTCCCTCGCCGTCGCCCAACCCGGCCCCGAACCCCGACGCGCACGCCTCCCTTCTCTGCTTCCTCCCTCCCTACATCGGCCGCGTCGTCGGGCCTGCCTCTCACCCTGCACCCTCTGTAAGCCCCCCCCCCCACCGTCCTCTCTCTCTGCCATTAGGGTTCTAGCTAGCGTTCTATGTTTTAATTACTTAGGTTTAGTTCGGGCAGAGTAGGTTAATAGGTTATCTTTTTGTAGGGCGAGTAGTGTAGTAAGTAGGTTTGTTATGGCAGTATGAAACCTAGGTTTTAGTTATGAACCCTGGTGGAGTTTTTTTTTGCGGTGATGAATTTAGTTATGAACCCTAGCTAGGTATCAAAATTAGCTAGGTGTACTAAATGAGCTTGAGAGTACTTCCCGCCGCGTTCTTTGACGTCATGGTGCATCTGTGTGTCTATATTGTGGACGACATAAAGACCTGGGGCCGTCATTCCTGCACAACATGATGTCGTACTTACTTGACAAAGGCCAGAAGGTGGACGTGGGAAAGGCGGTGATAAACGAAGCCCTTGGAACTCATGTTCCACGGCCAGCCGATCCCCAGTGACCACTAGGGTTACTGTGAGTGTGAAATCTGAGCATGAGGATTTGCCTCCTCCAGTACGGCTCGGGGAGGGGAGGACGACGAGACCCCGCGCGGCTTGGAAACTTCAAGGGTGGATGGATGAGGCGAAGAATCTTCTTCGTCTGGAGGCGACCAAGAGCACACAATAACCACCACATCAGCAAGTAGGTATGAACACCACCACCCCGCCTACGCAATTCCAATGCCGTATGTCGGGGTGAGAGCGACGGATGACACGAGGAAGGGGGTCAAATAGTGGCTGATGTAATCACCCCCGCGTAGAACAAAAAAGGAATGGATATGAGATGGACGAGGATGACCCTCCTCGGTTCCTCAATAGTACAGGTGCCTATGACAAATTAGAAATGAGAGTCAGCCATATGACGACTCAGGCCTATCAGCATGTGATGAGGAGATGGATGATGTGCCTGCCAGGTAGGAACGTCCTAGCAGGGTTGATTACAATAAGTCTCTCTTCATGCAATCCTCACAGGACACGCCTGACGATGCCGCCTCAACTCAGGCTCAACTAGCTGAGGGTCATACAGTGCTTAGCCCGACAACACTAGAGCAGGGGTTTAGGAAGGGTCTGGAAGGTCAGCCCAAGAAAAGAAGAGGAGAGGAGAGAGACCGGCGAAGAAAGGCTCTGTTGCACAACACAAGCCAGAGCTCTAGCAGCCAGACGGCGGATTTTGAAGAGCGTGTACCCGTCAAAGGGGCGGCAGTTCCATGTCACGGGCGAGCCGATGCTACCGCCAAAACTGCTAGATGCCATATCAGGGATCTCAGGGACTGCAACGACCATGTGTTGTAGACTGAGATAAGCCTACTAGCCCGAAGGATCCAGGATAGCGACATAAGCGGCTCGTGTGCCTGAGGGGGGAGGCTACGTCGACACACGGCCCGCAGAGGTGTTCTTCTGCGGTTTGAGCATATCTTGAGATGTTTCTGACAAGGCGACTCGATTTTACAATCGTCCACCTTTTTGCGCTACATATGAGCTCTGTCATGAAGAGAGAACAAGTCTCGCAATCTGTGGGCGAATCCCTCTACATGCATGAGTCTTCTTGAGTCTCGGGACTTTGAGCGTAAAACGCTAGGGAGTACCTCGAAAACTTCATGATAGGAATAAGGACCGAGAAATGTCCTCCTGCCTTATCATCCAAGGTAAGTCAGTAAAAGACAACCCTTCGTAAATTTCAATCATCCTTCTTGCTCATATGGAGAATAATTTGAGTTGTTTTTTCCCCGAGCAACGGGCGCGCCATCCTTATCATTCTTACCCGCGAGTCTCCATGCCGTGTATTTCGACCCACTAGAAACTACGAGAAGAAGGACTACACCCATGTAATGAATATCTAGATTGTGATCTCTCCAAGGCTTCAGCTTGAGGGGTGGCCACCTGCAGATCAGGAAACAGGGAACAAGAAGACGGGTTTCTCGCTAAAACTAACTTCTGCTACATCCATGTCCCAAAACCAAGCAAGAGGAGGACGATGGATTTACCTCCTCCATCTCATGATGGAGTTCAGAAGGGATCACCAAAGCTTCGCATGACAACCAGAAGCGATGATCAATCCACAAGTGGGTAGAATCCCAAGGAGAAGCAGATTATAAACTTAGAGATGACTTCTTTTGCATCCAGAGGGACATTGTGACGATTATCATGAAAGAAGTCATCGAAGAGAAGGGGATGTCACCACGGCCCTATATCGTGAGCTGACATCCGGACTCGCATAGGCATGCAACATCAGGACCTCATGCCGTTCAAGAAGCTAGGGTGCATCCTCGATGATACGGAAGGATGGAAGTTCTAGTGATTTACAATGCGCGATGATGATGAATGTGTCCGTTGGAAATTGTTATACTTTCTGTGCGATGAAACTTTGTGATGTCCTCAGTCCTGCTGAATTGTGTATCGCTACTTTGTTAGTTTGGGTATGATGACGCGTACCTCTAGTTAATTAGTTGCGTATATGATGAAACTGTGTTGATTATATGTTACTATATGGTGCATCTAGTTGCTAACCTTTCTTTTTGGTTGCGCAAGTATATTTTGTTGCATAGATTTGTACATTCTCTTGATTAAGATGCATCTCCAACAGGTACCTAGATCCTTGATGGCAGGAAGAAGCAGTGCTATGTCGTGTAAACAAGGAAGGTTTCGGGAGTGGACACGAGTGGCACGAGTGTCAGGGCGCAAGGGGAGCGGGTCTTCGGCGCCAGCACAAAGGCTTCAAAAGCAGACAAGAGCAAAAGCTAGTTACTTGAGGTTCACGCGAGCGCGACGAGAGGACTCATAACCGCCACCCTCATGTACTGCATAAGTTCCGCTCACTCATAGTGATAGTCTTCTCGTGTATATCTTGTGTTTAGATGGATGACGTGATTGTAGTTGGAAGTATTTGAGACTTGTTTGCTGATTTCGAATGATGACGAGAGACCACTTTGTGTTGGATGATGATTATGAGTGAGAAATGATTTGATGAGACTATTTGTATGTGTATGCATGATTACATTTGTAGGTGCATGATATGCTAGAGATTATGTATAAAGCCTGTAAAAATACAAAAAAGAAAGGGCAGAAAAAAATCAAAACTAGAAACTAATAAAACTAGCAGTAGCGGGGGGATTGAAGTTTAGCAGCATCGTGCACTAACAGTAGCTCTACTTACGGTAAAGCGCTACTGAATTAGTAGTAGCGCGCTTGGGAGAAGCGCCGTACTGCTACGCATGTTTAGCAGTAGTGGCGATGTTAGCTGTTAGCGCCGTATCGTAGCGTGTTCCCCGCGCTACGCTAGGCTTTTCCCTAGTAGGCCTGTTTACACGCTATATGTGTCAGTGGATGTTTCATTTCTCATGATGACATGCTATTGTCTGTTATGCATGCACCTGAGTACTTTGGTTCCGCTGCTTGGATTTTGTCACTTAGCAAATTCCTTAAGTAGTATTTCCTCAGTGAGAGATTTGTAAAAAATCGCCTATTCAACCCCCTCTAGTCGAATTATAACGCACTCAATTGGATCAGAGCAAGGTACCCCTTTTCGGTGGGATTTTGGTTAACCACCTGGAGTTTTACTTATGTCGATGCAGGTGTGATGATCAAGGTCTTGGCTGGGTGTCCTACCTTCTATGGGAGGACTACCCCTACTGGAAAGAACAAGATGCTCATGCATCTTGAGGCAATTGACAATGATCTCTGTACGTTGTAAGGAAAATGGTTTTCCTCCATCACTCTCTCCGTGAACGCAGCTGATGTGAAGAGAGGAAGAGTCAAGCAACTAACCTCAAGGCGAAGAATATCATAGTGGCCTCTGAGGCAAAGGACAGTACAGCAGAGTGAGTGCTTTGGAGACTTGCAAAGCTTATCTGGGATAGGCTATCCAAGGTCAACAAAGGAGTTCTCAACCAACATGACTCTGGGTGGATGTTCTTCGCAATCTCTTCAACCGCTTGGAAAGAATCAACAATGAAAATGTTCAGCAAACCTTCGACCGCCTTACTGATATCTCCAATGATCTTCAGCACTTTGGTGCCACTGACATCACGACCATGAGGTGGTGTGAAGAAATTGTGAGGTCTCTTGATTCCTCATTCGATACCACTGGCAGTTGATGATTCAAGAACGTGGAGACTACAAGTCACTAGAGCCTGCTGATCATTGAGAGATGAACACTCATGAATTCCAATAGTGAGAAGAGAGACCTCTAGGGCGCAAGCTATGGAAGATCACGAGCACTGAAGGCACAGGCAATTCCTCATATGAAGGGGAAGATTTTGACAGCAGACTTGGTGCTGAGGAACTAAGCCAGGAGCTAGCAATGTTGTGAGGAAATTCCAGAAGTTCTCAAGGCGTGGCCACTTGGAAAAAATTTCAAGAGGTGATGAGTGGAGATCGGATTCTTCATCCCGCGACTACAGAAAAGGGACTTGCCACAAATGCAAGAAGCCAGGGTCACTACAGGATTGATGGTCCTCAGGGGCTGATGAAAGAATCAAAGAAGAAGAAGTACAAGGATGAGAGTTCAGATGACTCGAAAGAAAAAAAAGAAAGAAATCTTCAAAAGTCTCATCATCAAAATCTCTAGAGTTTTCACTCACAAGAAGAGCAGTTCCAGAAAGGCTCGGGCATTCATGGCAAGGAAGGAATCAGAGAGGGGTAGTGGCGTCGTCGAAGTCGAAGATTCACCACGTCACCGAGGAACGGAGGCATCAAAAAGCGCTGACGTCGGCGTCGATGACCCATGTCGAGGACGGGTCGGTAGAGCCACCGGACTCCAGGTCGGAGGACGGCGATAGAGGGATGGCGATGTGAAAGCTTGCCAGGAGTCGACGAGGCAGCTCTCGGGGCTGCCAGCGCCCGCGACGAGTGCGGGGCTCGTCGGAGAGGCAGACCCGCCGATGAGATCAGTATAAGCTTGCTTGCGGCGCAAGCAACTTCCATGCCGCGCCCAGGTGTCCGCACAAACGCCGTCGTATGCCGGGCTGGCCTGCGGACGCAGGAAAGGGAGAGGGTTCCAGTCCAGAACATGTTTCCGGGACAAAAAGGTGCACCTAAGCCCCACGTGGGGCGCCACATGTCAGGGATATGTTGGGACATTTTATTGCCAGGGGGTTGGCTTACATGGGATGGGGACAAAAGTTTACGTCCGCCGGGTCTAGAAGCGGGGGGGAGTGAGTGAGCGATGGACCGCGTTTGCCTGCGAATCTACCCAGGCTTCGCGGGCTCTCCTTGGAGATACACCCCTAGTCCTGCTTCTGCGGGGTCTCCGCATGATCAATACCTCAACAAGTGCTACAAGTTGCCCTGAGCTATTCTGCTAGAGGAGGAGGCGGGCAAGGCAAGCTCTACCCCACTTCTAATGGTGTGTTGTGTGAAGAGGCTATCTCCGGCTATCAAGGTCCCACCCCTTGCATGGGGTGACCTGGGGGGGGTTTAATAGGCCTACCCCCCCCCCCCAAGGGTGTGGTAAAATGTAATCCGCCGGGGAGTAGGGACCCGGCCGTCAGTGTCTCGGTCGCCTGCCTCTCCGCCGAACTGCAGGGGAAAAGAAGAATGGGGGGGTAAAATAGGGATTGTAATAGGCCCCCATAAGGCCCACCGACCAGCAGAGGCCGCCTGCTTGTGGTCCCATGTCGGCTCGTTAGCACTGTAGCCATGACAATGATGATGCATGTTTAGCTTGGTCAGGGAGAGCGTGGCTTACAGTCCTGCGCCTGGGCGGGAGTTTCACTGTAGACACTCCCAATCTCTTCTGGTAATGGCGCACAACTTCAGGAAAGGAGAGGGCCGCCTGCTAGGAGGCCGGCCTCCCCCTGAGCCGACTGGTACGGGGCTCGCAGCCTTCTGGCCTATTCATCCGACAGGTAGGGCCCGCCAGCATGCGGGCGTACCGACAGCCTCATCGGGGGAGATTGCTTTCTGCTCTGCATGGGTGATGTACATGGAGCAAGCCTGGCAACAGTGCCGCCGACGGTCGGGGATGTACGCTGTGCGCTGGCCGTGGCCACGCTTTCCCCTAGATTCGGGGGTGGCAGGCTTGTACTGTTAGCCACGCCCCGTCTCGTCGGTTGTGTTAGGGGTTGCTTGACTAACTTTTGAGGGCGCGAGGGGGGGGACGCATGAGAGGATCCGGCTTCCCAGGAAGCCGCATGCTAGGAGTCGGCCACTTCATGGCGTCTGCTGGATTCCGCCGCCTCTGGCAACGGCCGCTTGACCAGCCGGACCCAAGAGTGGGGCGGGGTTCCGTGGTATTTGGTGTCGAGGGGCGCAGTCCTGCCCGATGTCTTTGAAAATACCCAGGGGAGCTGATGGGCTTACCGTGGTCATTTACTCCATAATGAAGCATAAGTCTCCTTTCTCTTTTTCCTACCCCGCCACTAGTTAAAACTCAATCTCCTTCCCCAACTGATAGGGTAGATCTAGCATTTAATGAATAAGAGTGCATATGTACCCCCCCATCCCTAACTAGATCGCCCATGTCAAGAAGTAAGCTTTGTCCACTTTTGGACATTCCAGGTGTGTGGCAACACCGATAGAAATTCACATCACTGTGCTCGATCTCAAGAAGGTGATAAAAAATTTGTTGCTTTTGCAGAATGGAATATGTTTATGTGTGCGAATGATCATAATCTCGACGATTATGATGGAAATTGTGTGGGTGGCATGAGTTTGCCGCCAATTGTGACTTGAGTTGCCTATGTTTTGCCGAAATGCGATTATTTCCGTTTTCGAGAATTCCGGGGGCAAACTCTATATGTCCCATTTTTAGGGAAGGTCTGCCGAATTTTTGTTATGACTTTGTGATGCATGATTTTTATAATCAATTTTTTTATTTTTACCGCGCAGGCGCAGGTGTCATGATGGTCAGTGAAACGACGATGGAATGGTGGTTGCCGGTCTCGGCAGTGCAGGACATGAATGATGAAATAACCGGACAGGATTTTATAGTCCGTTGTCGAAGGATGCAAAAGGAGGAGTTTGGCTCAACCCCTATGAGGATGGTCGTTATGGCGCAAACTCTGATCATGACTGGTTTTCATGATGGCTACTATACTCGTTGGATAATTGAAGATGATGATGATGATGATGAGTGATGAATGATGATGAGGACGCCGACGGGGCAGGCCAAATGGACGACAGGGGAAAAGACGAACGAAAGAAGAGATGAGTGAAAGTAATGGGGGAAGAGAAGGGAAAGAAATGGAGGCGGAGAAGAGAGAAGAAGAGCCGGCGGACATGGTGAAAGGAAAAGAGCCGGACATGGCAGCGGAGGAAGAAAGGAACGTGGACACCCGCAGACTCGTGCTACTAAGTTCAATGTGCGGACCCTCATGTTCGAGAACTGCTTCGCAAGGAGACGAAGTACTAACAGAAGCTATGTTGAGAGGAGGCCAAGCTGAGCAACTGATGGTATTTGACTCGAACATGATGGTTGGTCCCGAGGGGACCCGCTGAGTTTCATGCTCGAACTTTTTGAAGATGAGGCTAAACACAAAGGACCAACACTAGACCCTCGATGAGTTCGCAACTAAAACTAAAGGATGTTCTTCCCGCGGGAATATGTCTACTTAGTGTGGATGAGGGCCAAGAAGATCATGTTTCCCTCTTGATCTGCCGCACGTTAGATACCATGAATGCATCAACGATTGACATAATTATCAGAAGGAGCCGCGGAAAAAAAACCAGCTGTCCCGGTGTGCAATGCTTACTGATACAAGAAGGCTGGAAGAAATCTCCCCAGAAAGTTGTATGGTACTTACCGATCACTCCACAGATGCAAGGTTATTTTGTAGATCCCAAGGAATTCAAAGCTTATGCGTTGGCACGGCAGAGAGAAGCAACAAAGCCCGGCGATGGAGAGAATACGAGGCTAGACACCTGGCGGATGCAAGCAGTGGGAGAGAGTGTTCAACGGCGAATATTGATATTTCGCAGGTGATTGCAAGGCAACATCGTTGAATGGGAGAGTTTTGGAATTTTGTTGTACCGATGGAAGGAATATCGTTTGGCAACCAGAAACCAACCATTAGCACATGGTCCGTGTTTGTATGGATGTACAAAATCCCCCCATAGGTCTTGCATGAAGTCGAAGTACCTTACCACATGAGCTGCATGATTAAAAGGGCCAAAACAACCGGACAAATAATTTAATTAATCTATATCTGGGTCTACTTCAAGAGAGTTAGACACGTTATGGAATACAAACACCAGCCAAGACATGGCGCCCCGAAGACACCAGTTAAAGGCGGATCTATATTTGAGAGTCGCCCTGATCCACGATGGTGCACGACAATCTCGTTTTACGGAATAGTCAGGACAAGGTGTCTGTGTGTGCCACGAATATTTGCGGATATATGCGCGTGCATGGAGGATACGGCATTCAACAGCTAACGTCAATGTGAAAGAAGGGCGGTCTGGGAAAATCATGACATGGGGCATCCGAAGATGGCTCGAGAAGAAAGACCGTGGAGAAACCGCGGAAGATCTATTCAATGGTGAGGTGAGCATCGAGACCTCCATGAAGCGGAGCGGGCGCCGAAATCGATTTAGAGCTGTTGAAAACTAGGAATAGTGACCCGCGCGGAAAAGACGGTGAAAAAGGGACGGAAGCCGCTGCTGAAGGTATGGAAGAAGAGGGGTCCGTTTTTGGGGGACTTGGCGTACTGGCACAATCTCGGACCACGGCTATTGCCTTGATCAAATGCATAATGTAGGAAGGTCTTGAGAGTTGCTTGCGCCACTGATTTGAACATGCAGGATTGGATAATAAGGGAACAAGGAGGGCGCGGCAAGAAGAGACTTGCAAGATTTGAATATCAGGGCAGATCTGCACATTTTGCCGCCGGTGGGTTTTTGTGTTTTAGGGTTAAGGTTTAGGTAAAAAGTCGAGGAGGAAGACAGAGATGGAGACGGAGGCGCGGGGGGAGAAGAAGGGCCAAAAAAAAGTGAAGGAAGATGATTTGCCACCCTTCTTGCTTCACTGAAGTCCGGCGGAGTGAGATCGATCAATTCTTCAAGAAGGGCCTTATCGGGAATCAAGTTAGTTCCGGTTACGGTGTGGGAAGATAAGAAGATTTCTAGACACGAGAAGACAAGGTTTCAGCGGGATGAAGTCCCACGACTGTCATGTGATGATGACGGGGCAGATATACATGTTGCCCTTAGAGGTGATAATGCGACAAGACCGTCCGTGACACGCTTATTGGTCTCTGCAACTTTTTTGACGTCATCTCTCGAAAGTTAGCAGGGTGAAGTGCTCGAAGGCTACAAGCAGCGATCATTGTGATACTAAATGAGCTTGAGATGTACTTCCCGCCCGCGTTCTTGACATCATGGTGCATCTGTGGGTCCATATTTAGGGACGAAATAATAGAACTGGGGTGTCATTCCTGCAAACAAACATGAGGCCGTTCAAGAGGATGAAGGGGTCATCAAAGAAGATTCGTTCGTAACATGTCCCATCCGGATGGAAGATCATCCAAGGCTATCTTGACAGAAAGAGTGCATCTATTTCTGCCTTCTAGATTATCTATTATGGGCGGAGACCGGCCCGATGTTGGTGTGCCTTAAAAGCACCTGGGAGGCTCGAAGGAGAAGGTCACACCAAAAGAGCGCAGAGAACTGTGTGGGTACTCGATCGACGCAACGATTGGACATAGAAACTAGTAGTAGTGCTACATCACCTAAATGAGGAGTCCTTAAGTGACATGCACAAAGAGAAACACATCGCAAGAAGTAGTGTACCGTGGGACCATGGGCTAGAGGACGGATGCGGAGGTTGAAGTGTGAGTTACTAGAGAGCACAACTACACTTTCCTGCAATTGGTTCAAACAACCCTATTCTTGCTATCCCCCCGGAAGAGGGGCTCTTAAGCGACGGATTGCCATATACGCCTTAGCACATGGCAACCGCGGCAACCTCGCGACATATCAGGCATACGATATCAACGGATCACGTTCAGATGAAGGACCAAAGATCATGAAACAGTGATTTTCAGAACTCAGGGGGTGACGATGGATATGCATGACGGGCGACAACGGCGCAACTTGAGAGATTCTACGGAAGGGTCAAGGAGATCTAGGAGCTTGAGACTACTATTGGCTGCATAGACGACGATGTGCCGTGTCAGAGGGGCTTAAGAATGTCGAAAGAGAGACAACCGGTATTTCACACCAGACGCTAACCCGACGCCAGAGTGCTACCGTGAACGCCATCGCAAAAAAAACGAAAGCCATGGTCATGCTAAGTACATGACACAATGCTTCTTCATAACCGACCCGACAAATCCAGTCTGAGGAGAGGCAAAATAAAGGACACATCATTGGAATGGATCTGGGAAGTCACCAAAGAGGAAGATACGGACCAGTACGGCACCCGAGAGGGAGATGACGATTGATGAGAAGTATATGATAGAAGTAAGAAATCAATATGGAATGACCTAAGAAAGATCGTACTCATGGACACGGAAAAGTCATAATGAGGGGCTCATTATTGATCAACGATAAACAAGAAGGAAAAGAAACGCACTCAGAAACCGAAACATCGGACGTTGAGGAACCATTTATGGGCTCAAATGATGAATATATAGATGTTCCTATTTTGTATGACACAACTTAACCGTTATGTTCAAATGAGGTAATATATATATTCCTAATTATCGGATGCACACTTATGCCGTTATGGGCCAAAGACGCAAATATATTCGGCCCCCGTAGTTCTATACATTGTATCACATTCCCTTCGTTCCGGCTTCGCGAAAAAAAAAAAGGAAAAAGGAACAAGAAAGAAGAGAAAAAAAGAAAAGAAAAGAAAGAAAGAAATAAAGAAAAAGGAAAATAAGAAAAAAGAAAAGAAAAGATAAAGGAAGAAAGCAAAAAAGGAGGAAAAAAGCAAATAAAAAAAAAATGGAAAATAGAGAGAAACAAAATGGAAAGAAAAATAAAAAAAAGAAAAGAAAGCCAAAAAAAGAAAAGGAAAAAAAAAAGAAAAAAGAAAAAATTTTGAAATTAAAACAATAGCAGGAGCAGGGTTCAGGGAAAAACGATATAGCTTACGTTATGTTAGCAGTAGCGCTTTGTCCAGAAACGCCCTCATAGCTACTCATATAGCAGTAGAGCCTTCTAGGAAAACGCGCTATAGCTCATTAGCTCTAGCATGGTTTTCCAAGAAACAGCGCTATGCTATTTTCCCATACACCCCCAGCGCGAGGCTTCCCTCCTCTTGCTTCCTCCCAATTCCCCCACTCTCTTCTCCCCCTCGCCCTCGCCGGAGCGCGAGCGCGAGCCGACCCCGACCGACATCAAAAGAAGCCCTAGACGTATGGAAACGAATAACGAAGAAGATGAGAATCCTCCCCGGACCCGGGCCCCGACCCCGACGCCGCACGACTACATAGCGGTTCGCCCAGCCCCGGGCCCCGACCCGACGCCGCACGCCCCCCTTCTCTCTTAGTCCCCTCCCTACCTCGCGCCGTCGTCGGGCCTTTGCCTCCTCACCCTGCACCCTAGGTAAGCCCCCCCCCCCCCCCCCCCCCCACCGCTCCTCTCTCTCTGCCATTAGGGTTATAGCTAGCGTTCTTATGTTAATTTACTAGGTTTGAGTTCGGGCAGTAGGTTAATTAGGTATCTTTTAGTTAGGGCAGTAGGTTACGTAGGTTTTTGTTATGGCAGTTGAAACCTAGGTTTTAGTTATGGAACCCGGGTAGTTTGTTTTTTGCGGTGATTTTGAATGAATTTAGTATGAAACCCTAGCCAGGTATCAAATTTAGCTAGTGTAATAAATGAGCTTGAGATGTACTTCCCACCGCGTTCTTTGACGTCAGGGTGAAGGGGTGTTAGATGTGGACGACATAACGACTGGGCCGTCATTCCTGCACAACATTGATGTCGTACTTACTGATCAAAGCCCGAAGGTGGAGGGGGAAAAGGAGGTTGAAACGCAAGCCCTTGAAAAATCATGTTCCACGGGCAAGCCGAGCCCCAGTGGACCACTTAAGGTACTGTCGAGGTGTGATAATCTGAGCATGCGGATTTGCCTCCTCAGTACGGATAGGGGAATGGGAACGAGGACACGGACCCCGCCGCGGCTTGGAAATTCAAGGGTTGGATGCTGCTATGGCCGAAGAAAAGAATCTCTTCGTCTGGAGGACGACCAAGAGCACACCAATAACCACCATCAGCAGTAGGTATGAAACACCACCACACCGACTACGCAATACCAGGCCTGTAGTGCCGGGTGTGAGAGCGACGGATGACCGAGGAAGGGGGGTTCAAATAGTGCTGATGAATCACCCCCGTAGACAAAGGATGGAATGATGAGATGAGATGACGCGGATGACCCCTCCTCGGTTCCTCAATGTACAGGTGCCTATGACAATTAGAATAGAAATGATGGTCAGCCATATGACGACTCAGGCTAGCAGCATGACTGATGAGGAGATGGATGAGTGCCTGCCCGGGTGGTAGGAACGTACTAGCAGGTTGATTACAATAAGTTCTCTTCATTGCAATTCCTCACAGGACACGCCGACGAGCGCCTCAACTCAGGCTCACCTTAGCGGAGGGTCATGACAGGCTTAGCCCGACAACACTATAGAGCGGGGTTAAGGAAGTCTGTTAGAAGGCAGCCCAAGAAAAAAGGAGAGGAAGAGACCGGCGAGAAGAAAGGCTCTCTGCCTACAAACAAGCCAGAGCCTAGCAGCAGACGGTGGATTCTTAAGAGCTTATACCCGTTCAAAGGTGCGGCCCTTGTCCATGTCACGGGCGAAGCCGATGCACCGCTACATTAACTGCTAGATGCCATATCAGGGGGGATTGGCTCAGGAGACTACGCCATGTGTGTAGACTGAGATAAGCCTACTAGCCTCGAAGGATCCAGGATATCCGAATACGCGGCTCGTTTGTTGCCTGAGGGTGGGGGGGGAGTGCTCGTCGACACACGGCCCGCAAGAGGTGTTCTCCGCGGTTTGGCATATCTTGGATGTTTCTGACAGGCACTCGATTTACAATCGTCCACCTTTTTGCGACTACATTGCATGAGCTCCGTCATGAAGAGGAGAACAAGTCTTCGCAAATTGCTGTGGGCGAATCCATAATACATGCATGAGTCCTTCTTGAGTCTCGGGGAACTTTGAGAGTAAAACTGCTAGGGAGTACCTCGAAAACTTCATGGTGAAAGATATAGGACCGAGCAATGTCTCATGCTTATAATCCAAGGTAAGTCAGTAAAGACAACCCTTTCGTACATTCAATCATTCCTTCTTGCCTCATATGGAGAATAATGTGAGTTGTTTTCCCCACACAACGGGCGCGCCATCCTTTATCATTCTTACCAGCCGAGTCTCCCTGCCCGGTGTATTTCGACCCTACTAGAAACTACGAGAAGAAAGGACTACACCCAGTAATGAATATTCTAGATCTGATGGCTCTTCCAAGCTTCAGCTTGCGGGGTGTTGGCCACCTGCCAGATCAGGAAACAGAGGAACAAGAAGACGGGTTTCTCGCATAATAAAACTAACTTCTGCTACATCCAATGTCCCGGAAACCAAGCAGGACGGATGGATTCTACCTCCTCCATCTCATGATGGAGTTAGGAAGGGATCACCAAACTCGCTAGCAAACCAGAAGCGATGCTAATATCCGCAAGTGGGGTAGAATCCAAGGAGAGAAAAGATTATTAAATAGAGATGACTTCTTTTGCATCCAGAGGGACATTGTTACGTATCATGAAAGAAGTCATCGAAGAGAAGGGGAGTTCCACCACGGCCCTATATCGTGAGCTGACGGACGGACTCGCATTAGGCATGCAACATCAGGATCCTCAT
This sequence comes from Thinopyrum elongatum, assembly GCA_011799875.1. Taxonomy (NCBI): domain Eukaryota; kingdom Viridiplantae; phylum Streptophyta; class Magnoliopsida; order Poales; family Poaceae; genus Thinopyrum; species Thinopyrum elongatum. Next base: position 91,989,802 of record CM022303.1, on the reverse strand, counting down.
GCCGGTAACAAGAAGAAACTTAGGGTGCACGCGCTGATCGGAAGGATGGAGTTCTAGTGATTACGATGCCGATGATGAGATTATGTTCCGATGAACTGTATAATTTCTTTTGCGATTGAAACGTTGGATTGTTCCTCGGGTCCCTGTGAACTGGTTGTATCGCTACTTTGTAGTTTGGGTATGATGACTGCGTACCTCTAGGGTAACTAGTTTGCGTATGATGAAACTGTGTTGATTATTTATGTTACTATATGTTGCATAGAGTTTGCAACCCTTTCTTTTTGTGTTGCATCAAGAGATTTGTTGCATAGTTGATTGTACATTCTCTTGATTAAAGATGCAATTCCCACCAGGTACCTAGACCTTGATGGCGAAGAAGAACGAAGAAAGCCAGTGCTATTCGTGCTACACAGGAAGGTTCGGGGAAGTGTACGACGAAGTGACATACCGTCACGAAAAGAGTGTCAGGCGCAAGGGGAGAGGGGGTCTCGTGTGCGCCAGCATTAAAGGTTAAAAGTAGACATAAGAAAACAAAAGCAGTTACTTGCGTTCACGCTAAGGCGCGAGAGAGGACTCATAACCGCCAACTCATGTACTGCATTGTTCCGCTTCTCACTCATAGTGTAGCTCTCTGTGTATATCATTTTTAGATGGATGACGATTGTAGTTGGAAGGATTGAGACTTGTATTGCTATTTCGGGCTTTATGATGAAGAGAGACCACTTTGTGTGGGTGATGATTATGATGATGAATGATTTGATGAGACTATTTGTATGTGTATGCTATGATTACAATTTTTATGTGCATGATATGGCTAGAGATTATTGTATAAAGCCTGCTAAAAAACAAAAAGAAATGTGCAGAAAAAAAAAAAAATCAGAAAACTAATAAAAAAATAGCAGGAGGAGGGGGATTGAAAGTTAGCAGCATCGTGCACTTAACAGTAGCTCTGCTTACAGTTAAAGCGCTACTGAATATTAGTCGTAGCGCCGCTTGGGAGAAGCACGCTCCTGCTACGCAGTTATAGGCAAGTAGTCGCGATGTTAGCTGGTTGCGCCGTATCAGTAGCGTGGTTCCACGCGTATGATAGGCTTTTCCCTAGTGTGCCTGTTTACACGCTAATATGTGCTCTGGTATGTTTCATTCATCATGATGACTATATGTATGGTTTGTGATGCATGCACCTGAGTACTTGTTCCGCCCCCGCTCTTGTTTTTGTCACTTAGCCAAATTACTTAAGTAGTATTTCCTCAGGAACAGATTTGTAAAAATCGCCTCTATTCACCCCCCTCTAGTCCATATAACGCACTTTCAATTACTTTCAATTGGTATAGAGGCAAGGTACTCCTTGTTCTGTGTTGATTTGGTGTAACCACCTGGAGTTTTACTTATGTGGATTGCAGGTAGATCAAGGTCTTGGAGGGGGTACTACCTCTATGAGCATGGACTCCCGACTGGAAGAACAAGATGCTCATGCATCTGGAGGAGGCAATTGACAATGCTCTATGGTACGTTGTGGAAAATTGGGTGTGTCCTCATCACTCTCTCAGTGAACGCAGCTGATGTTAGAGATTCAAGCCAAACTCAACTTCAAGCGAAGGAATATCTAGGTGGCCATCTGAGCAAGGACAGTACAGCAGAGATGTGATGCTTTGGGGACGCAAAGCTTATCGGGATCGGCTATCAAAGGTCAACAAAAGGAGTCTCAACCCAACATGACTCTCGGGTTGATGTTCTTCGCAATCTCTCAACCGTCTTGGAAAGACTCAACAATTGAAAATGTTCAGCAAACCTTCGACCCCTTCCTGATATCTCCAAAAGATTCTTCAAGCACTTGGTGGCACTGACATCACCGACCATGAGGTGTTGAAGAAAATTGATGAGGGGTCTATGATTCCTAATTAGATACAATGGCAGTGATGTGATTCAGAACGTGGACTGTGGAGACTACAAGTCACTAGATCTGCTGATATCTTGAGCGACTGAACACTCATGAATTCCAACTAGCTGAGAAGAGCAGGACCTCTACGGGCCAAGCTAGGGAGACACGACACTGAATGAATGCCAAGGCAATTCTCATATGAAGGGGAAGATTTTGAAGGCCTTGGTGATCTGAGGAAAACTAAGCCAGGAGCTAGCAATGCTTGTGAGGGAAATTCCAGAAGTCTCCAAGCGTGCGCCCTTCTTTGGGAAAAAGTTTCAAGAGGTGATGACGTGAGAGCTTTTTGGAGTCTTCATCCCACGATACAAGAAAAGGACCTTGCACAATGCAAAGCCAGGTCCTAATGGATGATTGTCCTCAGGGGCTGGAAAGAATCAAAGGAAGTGAAGAAGTACAAGGGATTGACAGTTCAGATTGACTCGAAGAAAGAAAAGAAGAAATCTTCAAGTCCTAATCATCAAAATTCTCAGAGTTTTCATCTCACAAGGAAGAGCAGTTAGTCCAGAAAGGCTCGGGCATTTTTTCATCATTGGCATAGGAAATGGACTCAGAAGCTGGAATCTGAGGAAAATGGGAAGAGGAGGAAATGTTGTGAGGAGTCAGAACTCTAGTGTGGCGAAGCCTTAGCTCTTGGCATTGCGTTCGTCACGCAAGTCCATCTTCAACTATGAAGAAAAGAAAATGACGACTCCAACACTGCGACGATGGCAAACGATGATTCGCTCCCCCTATTGCTACATGCGGATTCTCAATCAAAGCTACTAGTGGGCATCGACAGTGATTGTACCAAAATCACATAACTGCTGACAAGAGTTTACGATGGGACTCTGTCTAGCTCCTCACATCTTGAAGCATCTTACCTATGCTGACAAAGGAACAAAGCAAGGTATTGAGGTCTAGTAGGTGCAATCTCAAAGGATCGACACATGGACAAAGTTTCCATGCTTGTCGAGTCCCTCGGATTCATCCCTAATGTCTATCGCAATGCTTTGTGATCTTGATTATGGTTGTAGTTCTTTGGCCAAATATCGCTTTTGCATAGTACTCATGGAATCTGGACCAATTTTCCAAAAGTCTTCAAAGGCTTTAGGAGAGGAGATTGTATATTGTTGAATTTCTCTACAGACCACAGCCTGCCACATGTCTACTTGCAAAAGCTTCAAAGGCTGGCTATTCTTACCCTAGTTAGATACAGGCATCGACGCAGGTCATGCTGGCATGTGGGAAATTACACACACTCGCAAGAAGAGAAGCACGTCCCGGCATCCAGGGTGTCAAATTCCTCAAGACCATCTTTGTGGGGGGGGGCTTGTGAGGCTAGGAAAGAGCCAACCAAATCCAAGCATACCTCGAGACAATCATGGAATACCTCTCATCCTTGATTGCTTCACATAGGACCTCTTTGGCCCACTCATTATTGCCACTCTAACAAACTTGCAGCGGACTCACTATATGGCTTTGTTATTGTTGAATGATATTCGCGTTACACCTTGGGGGCATATCATCACTTACAAATGAAGTGCAGGAAGTCTTCAAACAATTTCTCAAGGCTCGACGAATTGGTGTTGTGAAGATCAAGCATATTCGGAGTGGACAATCGGACCGAGTCAAGAACACTGATCTTGAGGGTATCTTGATGAACTGGTATTATCATGAGTTATTCTGTCCCCATTACACTCCTCAGCAGAAGGCATCGTGGTGAGCGCAAGAACAGAAGAACAGGACTTTGTTGAGATGGCTCACACAAGCTTGATGATACAAGCGCCTCGTCACTTCTGGCCTGGCCTGAGGCTGGCTATTGATTACTGCGTGCCACCACATCAACCAGGGTATATCTTCACAAATTCTTCAAGAAAACTTCATATGAGCTCCTCACTAACAAGAACCAATTGTGAGGTTGTTATTCAAAAGTCTTCGTCTAAGTTGGGTTAGAGATTTCATCAACAATTCTAAATTTGCCACAAAAGCACATGAGGGTTATATGCTTGGTGGTTAACGAAAAAGGACTCGCACACTTACAGAGTCTCAAACACCTATCACCACAAGGTTGTGATGTTAAACGTAGATGTTTGCAGTTCAGATTGGACTAAAACGGCTAGCAAAGAGAAGAGAGCACCTACATCTGTGCTAGATGAAAGTACCCCTGACGAATCATAAGCTCAAGGTAACGAGGGATGTCAGACCCACTGAAGAACCTTACTAAAGAAGTTATTCCAGTCGTGAAGAAACATGTGGTGCATTGAGGGAAACTGGTTGCTGAAAGAAGAAAAGAGAAAATGCTCAGGCCCAATCAAAGTCGTCAACCTGCTCATCCTCGCGTGGCAAATATGAAGTGCAGATTATGACAAAATCTCTGACGACATCAATTGCACCAGTCCTCTCACACGCTCAAAAGCTTGTGCAATTTGTCTAACTTTTGTGGGGCACTTCGCTTTTGTCTCTATCACAGAGCCCACCAAAGTTGATGAGGCCTTTCCGGCGCCTGAGTGGATATTAAAAAGCTATGCCAGAGAATTGCATCAATTCAGCTCAACAATGTGTGGGTACTGTCAACGCGACCAGATCCTGCAGCACAACATCATAGGTTAACCAAGGGGGATCTACCACAACAAGCAATACGGAAAATGGCCAAGTGGTGAGGAAATTTTTTGAAAAAGATCGGTCTTGTGCTCAGAGCTACAAACCGTTGAAGGAGCCGCTCTCGGCCAGCAATCAACAAGCTACTCAGCCAGCCGAGTGCCTTTTTTGGCTGCAGCACACTCCGGCAGACTTCTGGAGTCACCGGCTTACAGTGATAATGCCCTTAGGTACCCGGCATCTTTATCTTGAGGTAGGCGTAGTGGGGAACCGCCATGAAACTTGGACAGGGGCAGGCCGGCAGCAAGCGTGGTGGTAGGGGCTCTCAAGGTCAACCAACTTGGAACCAGATGGCTCTCGGCGGAAAGTGATTCTTGTCTCGAAGAGGGACATCTATCTTGAATCTTGCCGAGGTGGTTAGCAGGAAGGAAAGGCCAGGAGGCACGATGCCATGGAAGGACATCAGGTGGGCTGGGCTGTTTCTCTTTGATTTGCAGCAACTTATCCATGGGTCTCGCGGGTAGGAGGATGTTGATGCTGCTACCACCAATCTATCAGAATCCGGGAGAAACGAGCAGCTACTCTGTTGCAAAGTGGCATCCACACACCAGGGCATAGGAACACCGGAGAAGGATCACCTCGGGGTGGTCAGTCGGCTCCAGTGATCGGCTTCTCGGACCAGTTCATGAAACTCTGGTTTTTTATGGTTCTTCAGAGGCGCAGCCATCACCTCCCGTTGATGATGACGAGCTTGTGTGGCCGTTGTAGCCACGCGGTGGTGAAGACGACCGTAAGAGCTCCGTGATCTTTGGGAAACTCATCTGGGATCGCGCCCAGCCCCCCCTCTCCCCCCTCAACTCCAATCTCATCCCCATTCCTAACCCGCCCTTAGCTCCACCTAACTAACATAACCCTCCATGCCCCTTTCCTACACTCTAAAACACCCCCCGTAATTCCCGCACTACCCCAACTACGCCATCCCATCCATACCACATTCCCTTCATCTCCCTAGGTTCCTCATTCTCATGCCGACTGGCCGAAACGCGGCCGCTGGGGAGGTGGAGGCTGCGGGCAAGCAGGCGGGGGAGGGCAGTCCTTATCCTTGCCGATGCAGGCAGGCGAGATAGTGGCCACTTCAGCGGTGGTGTGGTGATGGCTTCACACCGCCTGTGGAATTCAGGGAGCGTCCAAGGGTCTGCTTCAAACGAGGACGGCGGAAACCAGGAAGGCTTGCCGACATGCTGGCGGCTTGGGGCCGGGTTTGCTTATTTGGATGTGGTCTTCGGACTGTAGCACCTGCGGGCTGTTGGTAGCCGCTGCGGACTCTGCCCCCGCCCCTTGTGTAGTCTTGACGTGGCGCCGATGGAATCACAAGGACGGAGCGACGGGGACCCCCGCCGCCCACACCCCCCCCTCCCCCGGGAGAATCTTTCATTCGACAACGCCCCCCAACAATGGAGCTCTCCCCCCCCCCAGACTGACCCCCCCCAGTGCCCGACCCGGCACGACGAGCCCCCCCTCCCCACCCCACCCTTCTCCCCCCGCGCCCCCCCAGTGGCCCACCCCCACCCCGTACTTCGACCTCCACGATCCCTATGATTAGCAACACCAGTTTGAGGGTGGCGGCTCTCGTCCCAGAGGCCAGTCGGTTACTTGAGTGTTAGGGTTGCCATCTCTGCACCCGGCAGGAAGTATTCTATGGCTTGCCACCTCATGCACCCCTTCGCAGGAGTTGCGCAGTTCGCCCACCGCGTCAAGTAGTCGCGGTAGACCAGCCGGGGCCTTGGACGCACAGAGAGAGCTGGCGAGGTTGGGCAGCCGCTGATGTTGCGGTGATGAAGTTGCGATGAAAACTTCGAGAAATCTAGCCAGATGTTGACGCGTTTGTAGGCTTGAGATATTCAGCCATGTCCGGGGACATGGCATGGAGCATGAGCGGAACATACTTTACGGAACGCGCTTGTTTGCCATTGCTACGACGGCCGTGGGTAGTCCCACCAGCCAGTCTTCTGGCTTTCACAGAGCGTGTGTACTTGGGGGTCCCGAAGGAGGAAGCGGACCCTTTGGGGAAGGGCTCGTCGCGAAATGCGGGGGGCCGAAACAGGCGTGACGATCGAAATAGTCTCTTTCTAAACGCCAGGGATCGAGCCAAAGCGGTCGATCAGGTGGCGGGCGGGCCAGGCATTTCTCTCCGACTCCTTCACGGGCGGGGCCCAGCCGGCCCTCCGAAGATTCGGATGACTCAACAGGCGGCGGGGAGTCGAGCCCTCTTCACTTCCACCTGCGAGTGGGGAGGCGGACAACCGTAACCACCATTCCACTGCTCGTGGGCGGCCCGGTCTTGGTCGCGCTCGATGAGTGCGGGTGCGGTGCGGCTAACAACGGTTCTTGGTCTCCTCGGTCGCGGGCGCCGCCCATCGGCGTCCGGAGGCAGCGCCATGCTCGCGGCGAGGGGGAAGGTTCCCGGCCTGGTAAGCGGTTCCACCACGCGGGGCCGGATTCTTGCTGCCGCGGGCGGCCGCGTCGAGAGCTGCTGACGGTCCGTCATGCAGAGACGATCGTCGCCCTCCAGGCGGGTCCAGTCGTACGCCGCCGCCTGGGCGGCGCGTAAGTTCTCCATGGCGTAGCATAGAAGGGGTGGTAGGAAAAAAAAAGTGAAATGGAGATGGAAGAGAAGAGATCTGAAGGGAACGCCTGAAAGCTTAAGGGGGGTTAGACAAGAACGCCGGTGTGCCGCAAGAGGAACGGGTCAGATCTCGCGCGGTGGGTAGGGTTGTAGGCCTCGGTGGGCGTCTCATGGCCGCCAACTTGTTGGCTGTCGAGGAGTGCGATACGGCACGCTCCAGCGTTTCGCCGTTCGCACCAGCGTTACGGGTGGCGGACAGGTCCCGCATTGCAGCCTGCAACAACGGGGGGGGTCCCGGCTGGCCTGCAGATATGCTCCGTAAGTGGCGATGGACCAGCACCTCGGGGACGGTGATGCTGGTGATGGCACTGAGTCGGCAGCAGGGAGTGGGTCGTCGAAGATCAACACTCACGGGGAGGCATCAAAAAGCGCGACCTCGGCGTGATGACCCTTGTAGATGAACGGTTGGGGGTTAGTAGACCAACGGACTCCAGGGGGCTCGGGAGAACCAGCTCTGAGGCGAAGTGAAGCTTGCGAGGAGTCGACGAGGCAGCTCCGGGGCTCCCGCGGCTCCGCGACGAGTGCGGCGGGCTCGTGGAGAGGCAGGATCCCGCCGATGAGATCAGGCGAAGTGCTTGCGGGCGCAAAGCAACTTCCATGCCACGCAGAGTGTCAGACAAACGCCGTCATATGCCGGGGCTTGGCTGCGCTCGCAGGAAGAGAGGTCCCGTCCAGAACATGTTTCCGACAACTGTGTTGCCACCTAGCCCCACGGTGGTGTCGCCAAATGTAGGGAATCGTGCGACATAGCAGGGGGTGGCTTATCATGGATGGAGGACAAAAGTACGTCGCCGGGCTCAGAAGCGGGAGTGAGCGAGGGCCGCGTACGCCTGCGAATCTTACCCAGGTTCGGGCTCTCCTAGGAGGATAAACACCCCTGTCCTGCTCTGCGGGGTAGTTTCTACGCATGATCACTACCTCAACAAGTAGCTACAAGCTTGCTCCTTGAGCTATTTCTGCTAGAGGAGGGAGGAGGGCCGGCAGGCCTTTAGCTCTACCCCCACTCTCTATGTGTGTGTGTTGAAAGAAGTCTCTCTCCTCTCTATCACGGTCCCAACCCCTTGCATGGGGTGACCGGGGGGTATATAGGCCTACCCCCAAGGGTACATACAATAGTAACCGGACCGGGCGTAGGACCGGCCGTCAGTGTCTGGTTGCCGCCTCTCCGCCTGACGCAGGGGCCCGTGCCTGGTGTGGGTCCCCTCGGTTGTCTTTGGTACTCGGCCGACAAGCGGGCCCGCCGCTTTGTGGAGTCCTCATGTCGGGATCCTGCGTAGCACTTTGTGAGCCATGCCACTGATGTGATGCATGCTGGGTCGGGGAGAGCATGGCTACAGTCCTGGCGCCTGGCGGGCGTTTCCACTATAGCATTCCCCGTCTCTTTGGTTAATTTTGGGGCGCACAAAACTTCAAGGAAAGGAGAGGGCCGCCTCTAGGAGCCGGCCCTCCCCCCTGGACGACTGGGCAGGGCTCGCCACTTCTGGGGGCCTGTTCACCGACAGGTGGGCCCGCAAGCCTGCGGGCCGTCGTACCGATTGCCCATGTGGGAGTATGGCTTCCTCTTGCCATGGGTGATTCATGAGCAAATGGGCAAACACTGCCGCGACGGGTCGTGGGAGTCCGCTGGGTGAGCTGCACTGTGGCCACGCTTCCCTGGATTCTGGGTGGCAGGCTTGTACTGTGTTGTAGCAGCCAGTTCGTCGTGTGTATGTGGGTGCTAAACTTTGCTGGGCGCGAGGGGCCGGCCTGCTGGATACGGGTCCTGCTTCCCAGGCAGCGCTGCTAGAGTCAGGGCCCACTTCATGGGCGTCTTTCTGGATTCCGCCGCCTCCTGGCCAAACCGGCCGCTTGGACCAAGCCGCCCCAACACCCCAACCAGCCACCCCCCCACCCCCGCCCCCGAGTCAGTTGGCTTTGTTGGCGAGGGGCGCAGCCTGCCCCGATGTCTTGACTACCCAGGGAGGCTGATGGAGGCTACCCTGGGTCATTACCCGATCATTAATCATATCCTTTCTTTTTTCCTTACCCCTCCACTAGTTAAACTATCTCCTGCCCCAACTAGCTAGGGTAGATCTAGCATTTATGAAAGTGACATATGTTACCTCCCTAACTAGATCTCGCCATGTCAAGAAGTAAGCTTTGTCCATTTTGATCATTTCCCTAGGGTTTGGCACACACGATCGACACCCCATCCCATCATCACTGTGCTCGATATCGAGATAGGTGATTAAAAATTTGTGCTTTGCAAGAATGGAAATTATGTTTGATGTGTTGCGATCACCCCCTATTGACATAATCTAGCGATTATGATGGAAATGGTGTGTGGTGGCATGGTTGACCGCCGAATTGGGTCTGTTGAGTGCCTATGTTTTGCGAAATGCGGTTTATTTCCGTTGCGACGAAGTCGGGGCCAAAACTCTATATGTCTATTTTTAGGGAAGGTCCATGCCTGAAGTTTTGTTATGACTTTGATGCTGCATTGCCCTTTTTATAATCAATTGATTATTACGCGCAGGTGTTTCATGATGGTCAGTTGAAACGACGACCCACCTGGAATGGTTCCCCCCCCCGGCCTTTTTGCGGTCCGGCCTAGTGCAGGACATGAATGAAAAGAACCGGACAGAGATTTATATCGTGTTCCCCGCCACTCGATCCAACACGGCAACGACGCACTTGGCTAAACCCTATGAGGATGGGTCGTTTGTTTGATGGCGCACACTTCGCTCCTATGACGGTTTCCCCCCCACCCCTCCCGGATGGCTATACTAGGTGGATAATTGAAGATGATGATGATGAATGATGATTGAATGTTGTGAGGAGGAAGGAAGACGGGGGAAGCCGGGAAGGGACAATGACGAATGGGGAAAGAAGAAGACGAATGACCGATTAAGGTGTGGCCAGAGAAGGGCCAGAAGCGGAGGAGAGAACAGAAGAGGCCGGCGGACCATTTGGGTGACAGAAAAAGAGGCCGGACATGGCAGCGAGAAAAACGTGGACACGCCGCAGACTTCGTCTATCTAAGTTCAAGGTGCGGGACTCCCCTCCCCCACGGTACCGACGACACCCAACGCTTAGCCAAGGGAGACGCGAGGAGTACTAACAAAGCTATTTCTAGAAGAGGAGGCAGTGGGAGCACACTGATGGTTAGACTCGACATGATGGATTGCCGTTCCCGAGGTGACCCCGATGGAGTTTCATGCCGAACTTTTGAAGATTGAAGGATTCCCTAACACAAATGGACCCCAAACACTAGCCTCGATGAGTTTCTCAACTACCTAAAGGATGTTTCCTCCAGCGGTGAATCTATAGTCTACTAGTGTGGATGAGGCCCAAGAAGATCAGGTTCCCTCTTGATCTGCGCACGTTAGATACATGAGCCATCACGATTGATAATTTACAGAAGGAGCACGCGGAGAAGAGAAAAAAACCAGCGTCCGGTGTGCCAAGTGCTTCTCGATACAAGAGGCGGGAAAGGAAATCTCCCCAAGAAAGGTGTTGTATGGTACTTACCGATCACCCACAATCTGCAATGTTATTTGGTAGATCCCAAGGAATCAAAGCTTATGCGTTGGCACGCAGAGAAGACAAGCCCGGCGATGGAGATGATCCGAGGCTAAGACACCTGGCGGATGCAAGCCAGTGGAGAGTGTTAAACGGCGAATATGATTATCGCAATGTGATTGCAAAGGAAGAATCTGCTGGCGCGTTTTGTACCGAGGAATGAATCCGTTGGCAACCAGAAACACAAACCATAAGCACATGGTTCGTGTTTGTATGATGTACAAAATCCCCCCCTAGGTCTTGCATGAAGTCGAGAGTACATACACATGAGCAGGCTGATGCAAGGGCCAAAAACAACCGGGAATAATATTAATCTATATCGGTGTTACTTCAAGAGGAGGTAGACACGTCATGGAAAACCACCAGCCAAGACAGGGGACACCAGTAAGGAGAGTTATTTCTAGATGAGAGTCGCCCTGATCACGATGGTGACGACAATTCGGTTACGGATATGTCGACAGGACAGGAATGCCACGAATTTATTGCGGATAATGCCGGTGCATGGATGATACGCATCTAAACAGCTCGAAAGTCAATGAAAGAAGGCGGGGTCTGGAAAAATCAGTACATGGGCACGAAGATGGCTCGGAGAAGATAACGACCCGTGGAGAAGAAAACGGGAGATTATTCAATGGTGTGATGGCTGAGCATCGAGGACCTCAATGTAAGGCGGAGCGGCGCCGAAAATCGATGAGCTGTTGAACAAACTAGGAATAGTGCCCGCTCCGGAAAGACGGTGATGATGAAAAAAGGCGACGGAGCCGCTGCTGAGGATATGGAAGACGAGTCCGGTTTTCTGGGACTGGAGTAGTACTGGCACAATTCGACACGGCTCCTCATGGCCTTGAAGCAAATGAATATATGTAAAGGAAATGTCCTTGAGAGCTTGCGTGCGGACAGCTTTTCTTTTTTTATTGACATGCCGGATAAGACAAGGATGGGCCGAAGGCAAGAAGAGGACTTGCAAGATTTTGAATATTCAGGGCGGATTGCACATGCCGCCGTGGTTAAAAAGTCAGAGAAGACAGAGATGGAGACGGAGGCGCGGGAGAGAAGGAGGGCAAAAAAGTGAAGGAAGATGATTATTGCCCCCACTTCTGCTCCCTTAAGTCGGCTGAGATCGATCAATTCTTCATAGTGCCATCGGAACAAAGTTAGTTCGGTTACTGTGGAAGATTAAGAAGATTTCTAGGACACGAAGAAGAAAAAGGTTCAGCGGATGAAAGTCCCAAGACTGTCATTGTGATGATGACGCAGGATACTAACATGTGCCTTTAGAGGGAAAGGACAAGAACGTCCGTGACACGCTTATGGTCTCTGCCAACTTTTTGACGTATCGTCCTCGAAAGGCTCGCAGTGTGGGTGAAGTAGCTCAGAAGGCTACAGGAAGAGATCATTGTGATACTAAATGGCTTGAGAGAGGTACTCCCGCCCGCGTTCTTTGACATCATGGTGCACTGATGGGTTCCATATTGTGGACTACATAATAGACCTGGGGCCGTCATTCGCACACCATGAGGGCCGTTCAAGAGGATGATGGGGTCGGGTCATCAAAGGATTGTTCGTAACATGTCCCATAGGATGGACAGGCATCGTCCAGGGGCTATCTGACAGAGAGTGCATCTCTTTGCTAGATTTATCTATAGGGCGGAGACCGGCCCGCGATGCCCCCGATGTTGGTTTGCCCGTGAAGAAAGCACCTTAGGAGGTCGAAGGAGAAGGCCAAACAAACGATCGCAGGAAAACGCCATGTGGGTTACTCGAGCGACGCAACGAACGTTGACATAGCAAACTAGTAGTTGCTACATCACATAGATGGAGGTAGGATTCCTTAAGTGGGCAGGCAAAAGAAACCATCGCAAAGAAGTACCGTGACCATGGGCTATGCAGGACGGATGCTGAAGTTACTAGAGAGCACAACTCCACTTTCCTGCATGTCAAACAACATATTCTTGCTAATCCCCGGAAGAGGGCTCTAAGGACGGATGATCATATACGACCTTAGCACATGGCCACGCGGCAAACCTCGCGACCTATCAGGCATACGATATCAACGGATACACGTTATACATGAAGGGACAAGATAGAACAGTGATTTTCAGAACTCAGGGGGGTGACGATGGAAATGCATGACCGGCGACAAGGGTGTTATTAACTGAGAGATTCTACGAAAGGGTCAAGGAGATCTGGAGCTTGACTACTCTGGACTGCACAGCACGACGAGGTTCCGTGTAATGGGCTAAGACTGTCGTAAGAGAAAACCGGTATTTCACTACCATGACTATTACCCGACGCCAAGAGTTCTACCGTGAACGCCATGCAAAAAACGAGCCAGGGTAAAGCTAAGTACATGGACACAATGCTTCTTCATAACCAAACGAGCATCCCAGGCCAGTGTTGTGTGTGAGGAGAGGGGCAAAAGGAACATCATTGGAATGATTGGTCACCAACGAGGGAAGACTACGACCAGAGTACGGCAACCCGAGAGGAAGAGATGACGATGACGATGAGTATATGATGAAAGGAGAAGATCATACTGCAGTACCTAAGAAGATGTACTCCATGGACAAGGAAAAAGGAAAAGTCATAATGATGGGGCTCAATTATGATCAACGAACAAGAAGGAAAAGAAGCTCACTCCGAAACGGGAAACATCGACGATGAGAAAACATTATGGGTTTCAAATGATTGCAGACCCACCCAACCTACTTCATCCCTCCCCACCCCATCGTATCTCCCTGTCCCCATCTCTCCGTCCCGTATATATGTTCCAGTTGTATTGGCACAACCTTAACCGTTATGGCAACTGAGTAGTGTTATATATATGTACCCTTTTTGTATGCACACTTAGCCATTATGGGTCAAAATGACGCAATATATATCGCCTGAGTTATATACATTGTATCACGTCCCTTCGTTCCGGCTCTCGGAAAAAAAGGAAAAAAAGAAAGAAAGTAAAGCAAAAAAAGAAAAGAAAAGAAAGAAGAAAGAAAGCAAAAAAGAAAGGAAAAGAAAAGAAAAGCAAAGACAAGCAAAAAAAGACGGAAAAGGAAAAGGAAAATAGAAGAAAACAAAATGGAAAAGAAAATAAAAAAAAGAAAGCAAAAAAAAGAAAAGGAAAAAAGAAAAGGAAAAATTAAAATAAAACACTAATAGCAGAGCCGGGTTCAGGGAGGAAAAAGAAAAAGATATAGCTACGTATTGTAGCGTTAGTTAGTAGGTGTCCCAGAAAACGCATATACGACTTGCATATAGCAGTAGAGCCTTGTAGGAAACGCGCTATAGCTACTTAGCTATAGCACGTTTCCAGAACAGCGTACTGCTATTTTCACAAACCCCCGCGCGGGCTTCCATCCCGCTTCCTCCCAAATTCACACAAAAACTCTTTCACCACTCGCTCATAGCGGGAGGCTCCGAGCCCGACCGACCCCGACATCACACGCCTCCCTCGCCGTCGCCCGGCCCCGAAACAGGACGCCCAGAGCGCCTCCTCCATAGGCAACGGCAACGACCCCGACGCCCACGCCTCCCTCGCCGTTCGCCCAACCCCCAGGCCCCGAACCCCGACGCGCAAGCCTCCCTTCTCTGCTTCTCCCTCCCTACATCGGCCGTCGTCGCATCGGGCCTTGGCCTCTCACTGCACCCTCTTGTAAGCCCCCCCCCCCCCACCGATCCTCTTCTCTGCCATTAGGGTTCTCACCCAGCTAGCGTTCGTATGTTATTAATTACTTAGGTGTTAGTCCGGGCAGGAGTAGGTTAAGTAGGTTATCTTTTTCGTAGGGCAGAGTAGGTAGTAGGTAAGTAGGTTTTCGTTATGCAGTATGAAACTAGGTTTAGTTATGAACCCTGGTTGGGAGTTTTTATTTGCGGTGATTGAATTAGTTATGAACCCTAGCTAGGTATCAAAATTAGCTAGGTGTACTAAATGAAGCTTGAGACGGTACTTCCCGCCTGCGTTCTTTGACGTCATGCGTGCATCGTGTGTCTAATTGTGGAAAGACGAACCAATAAAGACCTGGGGCCTCATTCCTGCACAACATGATGTCGTACTATACTTGAGCAAAGGCCCAGAAGGTGGACGTGGGAAGGCGGTGATAAACGAAGCCCTTGAGAATCAGTTCCACGGCCAGCCGATCCCCGTGACCCACTAGGGTTACATGTAGAGTGTGAAATCTGAGCATGAGGGATTTGCCTCCTCCAGTACGGCTCGGGGAGGGGAAGGATGACGAGACCCCGCAGCGGCTTGGAAAACTTCAAGGGTGGATGGATGAGAGGGCGAAGGAATCTTCTCGTTGGAGGCGACCAAAGAGCACACAATAAACCACCACATCAGAAGTAGGTATGAACACCACCACCCCGCCTACGCAATTCCAAGGTGCCGGTATTGTCGGGTTGCTGATGGAGAGCGACGATGACACGAGCGGAAGGAGGGGTCAATAGTGGTGATGTAATCACCCCCGTCGTAGAACAAAAAAGGGAATGGATGATGAGATGGAAGAGGATGACCTCCTCGGTTTCCTCATAGTACAGGTGCCTTATGACCAAATTAGAAATGATTGAGTCAGCCATCTCCCCCACCCCTCGATCCACCCCGACCCTCCAGGCCACTATCAGCATGATGATTGAGGAGATGGATGATGTCACTGCCAGGTAGGAACGTCCTAGCAGGGTTGATTACATAATCTCTCTTCATGCAATCCTCACAGGACACGGCCTTGCCGATGCCGCCTCAACTCAGGCTCAACTAGCTGAGGGTATACAAGTGCTTAGCCCGCCAAACACTAGAGCAGGGGTTTAGGAAGGGTCTGGAAGGTATCAGCCCAAGAAAAAGGAGAGGAAGAAGAAAAAAGGAGAGAGGAGAGACCGGCCGAAGAAAGGCTTGTTGCGACACACAAGCCAGAGCTACTAGCACCAGACGGGGATTTGAAGAGCGTGTACCCGTCAAAGGGGCGGCCAGTTTCCATGTCACGGGCGAGCCGATGCTTACCGCCATACAACTGGCTAGAATGCCATATCAGAGGATCTCAGGGATGCACGACCATGTGTTGTAGACTGAGATTAAGCCTACTAGCCCGAAGGATCCAGGGTGGTGTGGGGGGGGGGGGGGGGGGGGGTGGGGGGGGCGGGGGACATTTTTTTTTTTTGTTTTAAAAAACAAAAAAAAAATCTTTTTCTTTTTTGCCGACATAAGGCGGCTCGTGTGCAGGAGGGGGGAGGCTACGTCGACACACGGCCCCGCAGAGGTGTCTTCCTGCGGTTTTGAGCATATCTTGAGATGTTTCTGACAAGGCGACTCGATTTTACAATCGTCCACCTTTTTGCGCTAATATGAGCTCTGTCATGAAGAGAGAACAAGTCTCGCACATCTGCTGGGCGAAATCCCTCTTACATGCATGACAGTCTTTCTTGAGGTCTGCGGGACTTTGAGCGTAAAAAAACGGCTAGGGAGTACCTCGAAAACTCATGGTACGGAATAAGGAACCGAGAAAGTGTCCTCCATGCCTTATCCAATCCAAGGTAAGCAGTCAGTAAATTTTTTAAAAGACAACCCTTCGTAAATTTCAATCATGCCTTCTTGCTCAATATGGAGAATAATTTGGGAGTTGTTTTTTCCCCGAAGCAACGGTGGGCGCGCCTCCTTACATTCTGTACCCGCGAGCTCCAATGCCGTTGTATTCGACCTCACTAGAAATAGAGAGAAGGGACTACACCCATGTAATGAATATATAGATTGTGATCTCTTCCAAGGGCTTAGCTTGAGGGGTGGCCACCTGCAGATCAGGTAAACAGAGGAACAAGGAAGACGGGTTTCTCGCCTAAAAACTAACTTCTGCTACATCCATGTCCCAAACCCCAAGCCAGGAAGGGAGGTAAGGGGACGATGGATTTTACTCCTCCATCTATGATGGAGTTCAGCAAGGATCACCAAAGCTTCGCATGACAACCAGAAGCGATGATCAATCCAAAGGGGTTAGAATCCCAAGGAAAGAAGGCAGATTATAAACTTAGGATGACTTCTTGCATCCAGAGGGACATTGTTACGATTGCAGAACTGCGACAGGCAGCGCGGGACCAAAGCAACGCGTTGGTCGGTGCTCTCAAAGGTCAACCACTTGGAACCAGATGGCTCTGCGGCGGGAAGTGATTCTTGTCTCCGAAGAGGACAGTCTATTCTGATGTGCCATGGTTAGCTAGGAAAGGCCCGCAGATGCCATGGAAGACGTCCGGCTGGGCTGGAGCGTGTTTAGCTTTGATGCACAACGTCTACATGGTTCGACGGTTTTTAAGAGGATGTTGTATGCTTCTGCTACCACCAGTCTATCAGAATCCGGGAGAATACGAAGAGCATCCCCCTCTGCTTGCAAAGTGGACATCCAACACCAGGATAGGAACCGGATGAAGGATCACCTCCGGGGGTGGTCAGCTCGGCTCAGGCTGAGTCGGTTCTCGACAGTAGTGAACTCTGGGATTCAGAGGGACAGCCATCACCTCCCCGTTGCTGCTGCCACGCTTTTCCGGCATGTGTACCATGCTTGTTAGCAGCTGTGTGAAGACCGACGTTAAGCTCCGTGCTCTTGGGGAAACACATCTTGGATCGCGGCCGACTGGCCGAACCGCCGGCGCCTGGGGAGGTGGAGCATGCGGGCCAGCGAGGCGGGGGGAGGCAAAAGTCCTTTCAACCCATTGGCGATGCGAGGCGAGCAGAGTTGGCAATTCGGGTGTTTTGGGTGTTGGATGGATTCACAGGGTCCGATGTGGAACTTGCTAGGGAGCGTCAAGGCGTCTGTTCAAACTGAGAAGGCCGGTACGAACCAGCGCAGGCTTGCCGCCCTGGCGCGTTGGGGCCGGCGTCTTTGCTCTTCTGGCTGCTGGTCTTCGACTGTCGCCAACCTGAACGCTCTGTTGGTAGGCAGCGTGGGGCCTTGCCGCTGATGTGTCGTTGACTGTTTTGGCCGACTGGAATCACCAGCCGGTCGTGAGGGGACGGATGGGAGCATTCTTCCTGAGCGCATCCACTCTGGAGCTCAGACTTCATGGAGAGAGTCGGCAGGGGTAGGCTTACTTGTCGCTATGATAGAGCGCCATGAGGGTGGCGGCTCGTCTAAGGAGAGTCGGTGCGTGCTGATAGGGTGCCCCTCGGCACCCGGCAGGTGAAGTATTATGGTTTTGCACCTCATGCACCCCTTCGCAGGTAGTTGCGCAGTTCAGCCACCGCGTCAAGTAGTCGCGGTGTAGACTCAAGCGAAGGGGACTTGACGCACAGAGGAGAGAGCTGCGAGGTTTGGCAGCGATTGCCGCTTGTATGTGCTGCTGTTGAAGTTGCGGATGTTGAAAACTTCGTAAATGAAATCTAGCCAGGGTTGACGTGCTGTAGGGCGTATGAGACTGTTCAGCAGGCTGTACGGGAGGCCCTGGAGCATGAGCGGAACATACTTACGGGCAACGCGCTTGTTGCCTTGCTTGCTGACGCCGTGGAGTAGTCCATAGCAGCCAGTCTTCTGCTGTCACAGAGCCGGTTGTACATTGGGTGTCCAGAGGAAGCGAGAAACCCTTGGGGAAGGGCCGTATGGAAGAGCGGGGCGACAGAAACAAGGCGGGGGGATCGCATTCTTCTTCTTTCTAACGCACTAGGGGATCGAGCCACAAGCGGTCGATTCGGGTGCGGGGCGTTTCTCTCCGGACTCCTTACGGGCCCAGGCGGCCTCCGAGCCGGCCTGCAACCAGACGGGAGCGCCCCTGGATGCCACAATCCGGGGAGGGAGAAACCTCCCGCCGTCCACGCTCGTGGGCAGGGCGCGTCTTGTACCGCGGTCGATGGAGATGCGGTGCAGGCTGACGGCTAAACAACGGTCGTGTCTTCCCGACGGTTCGCGGGGCGCCGCCATCGGGCGCCGGGAGGTGCCCGGCCCATGCTTCGGGCGGGGGGAATTGTCCCGGCCTGAAGCTGGGTTCCACACGCGGGGCGGCTGTCTTGCTGCAGGAGCGAGCGCCGACGTCACGTCGTGAGCTGCTGGGACGTTGCTCCGTCTTGCAGAGACGCTCTGTCCCTCCAGGCGTCCAGCATAGTCCGCGCCGCCGGCGGCGCGCGTAAGTTCTCCATTGCGCGTAGATTAGGACTGGAGTGGTCGGCACCCAACTGCTGGTGATGGCCGGGAGTCGCGCTGGCAGGCACCGTGCCCGCGCACGGTTTGGGGTTCGCCAGCATCGGGGTTGCCGAGACGGCGACGGTCGATCCGCGCGTGGGGCCTCGGTGAGCGTCTCATGGCCGCAATTGTTGGCGGTTGAGGAGGCATATACGGCACGCTTCCAGGTTTCGCCTGTTCGCCACACAGGCGATACGTGTGCGGACAGGTCCCGCAATTGCTACCGCCATGCAACGGGGTCACGGCCTGGCCTGGTCAATGCTCCGTCGTGGGCGATGACCAGCACCAGGTGACGTGTGCTGGTTGCTGGCGGCGTTTACGGGTGGCCTATGTCTGCAGCAGGGGAGTGGCGTGCGAGTCGAGATCACCAAGCACCAGGGGAGGCATCAAAAAGCCGCGGGACCTCGGCGTCGATGACCCATGTGAGGGGACGGGTCGGATAGAGCCAACGGACTCAGTCGGAGGACGGCGAGCTACGAGGATGGCGAGTGAAAGCTTGCCAGGAGTCGACGAGGCAGCTCCGGGGCTGCCGCGCCCGCGACGCGTGCGGGCTCGTCGGAGAGGCAGGATCCCGCCGATGAGATCAGGAATACATGCGCTGCGCGAAGCAACATTCATGCCAGCGCCAGGTCTGTCCGCACAAACGCCGTCAGGTATGCCGGTGGCCTGCGGATCGCCAGGAAAGGGAAAGAGGGTTCCCGTCCAGAACATGTATTCCGGAAAAGGTGCACCTAGCCCCACGGAGGGCGCCACAATGTCTCAGGGATATAGTGCGACATTTATGCCTAGGGGTTGGCTCTAGCATGCGATAGGGGACAAAAAGTTACTGTCCGCCAGGGCTCTAGAAGCGGAGTGGTGAGCATGAGACCGCGTTACGCTGCGAATCGTACCCAGGTTCGTCGGGCTCTCCTTAGAGATACACCCCTAGTCATGCTCTGCGGGGTCTCCGCATGATCAACTACCTCAAGCAAGTAGCTACAGTGTCCTGAGCATATTTGCTGAGGAGGAGGAGGGGGGGGCAAGGCAGCTCTACAACCCACTCTCTAATGGTGTGTATGTGTTGAAGAAGCTTCTCCCTATCAAGGTCCACAACCCCTTGCATGGGGTGACCTGGGGGGGGTTTATATAGGCCTACCCCCCCCAAGAGTGGGTACAATGTAAATCCGCCGGGCGTAGGGCGCCGGCCGTCAGGTCAATCGGGCTGCGCCTCTCCGCGAGCCTGCAGGGGAAGCGAATGCTCGGGGGTAAATAGGATTGTAATAGGCCACTCGGCCCAGCCAGACCAGCGGGCCGCCGCTGTGGTCCCATGTCGGCTCGTCTAGCACTGTGCCAATGCACGAATGTGAGCAGTTAGCTTGGTCAGGGAGCAGCGTGAGCTGACAGTCCTGCCGGCATGCGGCGAGTTTTCACTAGTAGACCATCCCATCTCTTTTTCTTTGGTAATGGCGCACAACTTCAAGGAAAGGAGAGGGCCGCCTGAGTAGGGCCGGCCTCCCCCTGAGCGAGAGGTACGGGGGCTCGCCAGCCTTCTGGCCTATTCATCCGACAGGTGAGGGCCACGCAGCATCTGCGTACAGCCTACGAATTACCGGTGCGGAGATATGCTTCGTCTGCATGGGTGATGTACATGGAGCAAGCCATGGCAACATGCCGCGATCCGGTCGTGGGAGTCCGCTGCTGCGATGCAGTGGCCACGCTTCTCCCCCTAGATTCGGGGGGTGGCAGGTGTGTACTTAGCCACGCCACGTTCGTCGGTTCGTGTTAGGGGTGGTGCTTCTAACTTGTGAGGGCGCGAGGGGGGGGACGCATGAGGATCCGCTTCCCAAGGAAGCCGCTTGCTAGGAGTCGGCCATTCACTGGCGTCTGCTGGATTCGCCGCCTCTGGAACCGGCCGTTGACCAGCCGGACCCCAAGATGGGGCGGGTTCCGGTATTTGGTGTGTCGAGGGGCGCAGCCTGCCACGATGTCTTTGAAAATACCCAGGGGAGCTGATGAGGCTACCGTGGTCATTTACTCCGATAATGAAGCATAGTCTCCTTTCTCTTTTTTCCTACCCCGCCACTTAGTTAAACTCATCTCCTTGCCCACAACTAGCTAGGTAGGATCTACGCCATTTAATGATAAGTGACATATGTACCCCTCCCAACTGAGATACTGCCATGTCAAGAAGTAAGCTTTGTCCACTGTTTGACATCCATGGTGTGTGGCCAACACCGATAGACATTCATCATCACTGTGCCATCTCGAGAAGGTGATTAAAAAATTTGTGCTTTTGCAGAATGGAAAATATGTTTATGTGTGCGATATGACATAATCTCGACGATTATGATTGGAAATTGTGTGGTGGTGGCATGAGTTGCCGCCGAATTGTGCTTGAAGTTGCTATGTTGCCGAAATGTCGATTTATTTCCGTTTTCGAGAATTCCGGGCGGCAAACTCTATATGTCCCTTTTTAGGGGAAGGTCTGCCGAAATTTTTGTATGACTTTGGTTGATGCATGCATTTTTATAATCAATTTTTTATTTATACCCAGGCGCAGGTGTCAGGATGGTCAGTGAAACTGACGATGGAATGGTGGTTGCCGGTTCGGGAGTGCAGACATGAATATGAAAATAAACCGGACAGGATTTTATATCCGTGTCGAAGGATGACAAAAGGAGGAGTTGGCTCAACCCCATGAGGATGGTGTTATGGCGCAATCTGACTCATGACTGGTTTTCATGATGGATATACTCGGGATAAGTGAAGATGATGATGATGATGATGAGTGATGAAATGATGAGGACGCCGACGGGGCAGGAAATGGACGACAGGCGGAAGCAACGAAGAAGAGATGGTGAACGTAAATGGTGCAGAGAAGGGGAAGAACATGGGCGGAGAGAGGAAGAGAGCCGGCGGACATGGTGAAAGAAAAGAGCCGGACAATGGCAGCGGAGGAAGAAAAACGTGGACACGCCGCAGATCGTCGCCTACTAAGTTCAATGTGCGGACCCTCATGTTCGAGTAACTGCTTCGCCAAGGAGACGAAGTACTCAGAAGCGATTTCTGAGAGGAGGCCAAGCTGGAGCAACATGATGGTATGACCGAAACATGATGGTTGCTGATCCCGAGGGTGACCCGCTTGAGTTTCATGCTCGAACTTTGAAGCTGAGGCTAAAACAAAGGACCAGAACACATAGACCCTCGATGAGTTTCGTCAACTAAACTAAAGGATGTTCTTTCCCGCGGGAAGCTCAGTTCTACCTAGTGTGGATGAGGGCCGACAGGGAAGATCATGTGTTCACCTCTTGATCTGCCGCACGAGTTAGATACCATGAACTAGCAATTCAACGATTGACATAATTATCAGAAGGAGCACGCGGAACAAAAACCAGCTGTGCCGGTGGGCAATGCTTACTCGATAGCAAGAAGGTGGAAAAGAAATCTCCCCAGGAAATGTTGTATGGTACTTACCGATCATCCACAGATCTGCAAGGTTATTTTGTAGATCACAAGGAATCAAAGCTTATGCGTTGGGCACGGCAGAGAGAAGAACAAAGCCCGGCGATGGAGGAATACGAGGCTAGACACCTGGCGGGATCAAGCAAGTGGAGGGAGTGTCAACGGCGAATCATGTGACATTTCGCAGGTTGTAATTGCAATGGAACATTTCTTGAATGGACTTTTGTATTTAGGAAGATGTTTGGGTTTGTACCGATGGAATTGATATCGTTTGGCAACCAGAACACCAACCATTAGCACAGTGGTCCGTGTTTGTATGGATGTACAACATCCCCCCAAGGTCTTGCATGAAGTCGAAGTACCATACCACATGAGCTGCTGATTATATTAAGGGCCAAAACAACCGGGACAAATAATATTAATCTATATCTGGTCTACTTCAAGAGAGTTAGACACGTTATGGAAAACACCATGCCACGACATGGCGCGAAGAACCAGTAAAGGCGGGTATTCTATATGAGAGTCGCCCTGACTCACGATGGTGCACGACAATCTCGTTTACGGAATATGTCGCAGGGTCGTAGGATGCCACGAAATATTGCGGATATAGTGCGCGTGCGGATGGAGGATACGACATCTCAACAGCTAACGTCAATGTGAAAGAGGAGGGGGCCGGGGCTCTGGGAAAATCATGTACATGGGGCACGAAGATGGCCAGAGGGAAGGGACACGACCGGTGGAAGAAACCGCGGAAGTCTATTCAATGGTGAGGTGAGCATCGAGAGACCTCGCAAGTAGCGGAGCGGGCGCCGAAATCGATGGAGCTGTTGAAAAACTAGGAAATAGTGCCCGCGCGGGAAAAGACGTTGGTTGAATGAGTTGATGTTTGAAAAAGGGACGGAGCCGCTGCTGAAGGTATGGAAGAACGAGGGGTCCGTTTTTGGGGACTGGTGTAGCGTACTGGCACAATCTCGGACCACGGTCATTGCCTTGATCAAATGCATATATGTAGGAAGTCTTAGAGTGCTTGGCCACTGATTGAAACATGCCGGATTAATAAGGACCAAGGAGGGCGCAGGCAAGAAGAGACTTGCAAGATTGAACTATCAGGGCAGAGTCTGTCAATTTTGCGCGCCCGGATAGGGTTTGTGTTATAAGTTATAAAAGTCAGAGGAGGGGAGAGACAGAGAATGGAGACGGAGGCGCGGGGGAGAAGAAGGGCAAAAAAAAAGTGAGAGGAAGATGGATCTTGCCACCCCCTTCTTGCGTCACTGAAGTGTCGGCGGAGCTGAGATCGAATCAATCTTCGAAGGCCTTATCGGGAATCAAAGGTTAGTTCACGGGTTACGGTGGTGCGGAAGATAAGAAAGATTCTACGTACACGAGAAGACAAAGGTTCAGCGGGATGAGAGTCCCACGTGTCATGTGATGATGACGGCAGATAATACATGGTTGCCCTTACGAGGTGATAATGGACAAGACACGTCCGTGAACACGCTTATTGGTCTCTGCAACTTTTTTGACGTCATCTCTCGAAAAGTTAGCCAGTGGGTAAGTAGCTCAGAAGGCTAGAAGAGGATTCAGTGTGATACTAAATGAGCTTGAGATCGTATTTCCCGCCCGCAGGTATCTTGACATCATGTGCATCATGGTTCCATATTTAGTGGACGAAATAATAGAGCCTGGGGCGTCATTCCTGCACAAACATGAGGCCCCGTTTAAGAGGATGAAGGGGTCATCAAAGAAGATTCGTTCGTAACAAGTCCATCCGGATGGAAAGATCGTCCAAGGCTATCTGTGACAGAAGAGTGCATCTACTTTCTGCTATAGATTATCTATTAGCGTGCGGGAGACCGGCCCGATGTTGTGGTTGCCGTTAGAAAGACCTTGGAGGCTCGAAAGGAGGAAGGTGCCACCACCAAAGACGCGCAGGAACTGTGTGGGTTACTCGATCGACGCAACGATTGACATAAGCAAACTATAGTAGTCTACACACCTGAACAGTCGGAGGGTAGTCCTTAAGTGACACTGCCATAAGAAACCATACGCAAAGCAGAGTAATGTATCCGGGCCGACCATGGCTATGAAGGACGGATGCGGTGAAGTTGATACTAGAGAGCCACAACTACACTTTCCGTGCATGGTCAAAACAACCATTCTTGCTAATCCCCCGGAAGAGGGGCGTCTAAGGGAACGGCAATTGCCATATAAGCACTTAGCACAATGGCACCGCGGCAACCTCGGGACATATCAGGCATACTGATATCAAGGATCATCGTTGTTACAGATGAAGCGACCAAAGATCATGAACAGTGATTATTTTCAGAAACTCAGGGGGTGACGATGGAATGGATGACGGCGACACGGCGAGAAACTGGAGAGATTCTGTACGAAGGGTCAAGGAGATCTAGGAGACTTGAGACTACTATCTGGCTGCACAGCACGACGATGTGTCCGCTGTCAGGAGGGCTTAAGGAATGTCGAAAGTAGAAAACCGGTATTCACTTACCAGACCTAACCCGACGCCCCCAGAGTGCTACCGTGAACGCCATCGAAAAAAACGAATAGCCAGGGTACATGCTATAGTACATGACACAATGCTTCTTCAAACCGAGCCAAGCCGACAAACGCGTGGTCTGTGAGGAAGAGGGGGCAAAAAGGAAGCTCATTGGAATGGATGGAGAGTCACCAAAGATGGAAGGACTACGGGACCAGGTAACGGCAACCGAGAGGGAGATGACGATTGAGCATGAAGTATATGATAGAAGAAGAATCAATATGGTCATGACCTAAGAAAGATCGGTACTTCATGGACCGGCGTCACTAATGAGGGGCTCACTTATGCTGATCAACAACAAGAAGGAAAAGAACGCACCTCAGAACCGAAACATCGGACGTGCTGGAGGAACCATCTTATGGGTTTCAAATGATCGAATATTATAATGTTCCTATGTTGTATGCACACTTAACCGTTGTGGCTCAAATGAGGTAATCATATATGTTCTATTTTCATGCCACCACTTATGCCTATGGGTCCAAATGACGCAACTATATATGCCCCTAGTCTTATATCATTGGAATCACATTCCCTTCGTTCCGGCTTCGCGAAAAAAAAAAAGAAAAAGGAACAAGAAAAGGAAGAGAAAAGAAAGTAACAAAAAAGAAAGAAAAAGAACGATAAAGAAAAAGGAAACAAGAGAATAAAAAGAAAAGAAAAGATAGAAAGGAAAAAGAAAGCAAAAAAGGAGAAAAAAGCAAAAAAAAGAAAAAGAAAAATTAGAATGAGAAACAAAGATGAAAGAAAAATAAAAAAAGAAAAAGCCAAAAAAAGAACAAGAAAAGAAAGAAAGAAAAGGAAGAAAAAATTGAAATTAAAACAATAGACAGGAGCATGGTTCAGGAAAAAAACGACTTATAGCTACGTTATGTAGCAGTAGCGTTTGTCACAGAACCCCTCATAGCTACTTCATTATAGCAGTAGAGCCTTTATAGGAAAACGCGCTATAGTCAATTAGCCTAAGCATGTTTTCCAGAACGCGCTACTGCTATTGTTCCATACACCCCCCGCGCGGGGCTTCCCTCCTCTGCTTCCTCCCAATTCCCCCACTCTCTCTCCCTCGCCCTCGCCGAGCCGAGCGCGACGCCGACCCCACCGACATAACAGCAGCCCTAGCACAGTATCGGAACGAACCACGACCGAACGCCCGGGATGAGACTCCCTCCCTCGGACCCGGCCCCGAACCCCGACGCCGCACGACACATGCCCGGCGCCCAGCACCCAGGCCCGACCCGAACGCCCGCACGACGCCCCCTTCTGGCTCTCCCTCCATCAGCGCCGTCGTGTCGGGCCTGCCTCCTCACCCTGCACCCTCTGTAAGCCCCCCCCCCCCCACCGCTCTTCTCTCTGCCATTAGGGTTCTAGCTAGCGTTCTTATGTTAATTTACTTAGGTTTAGTTCGGGCAGTAGGTTAATTAGGTTATCTTTTAGTTAGGGCAGTAGGTTAAGTAGGTTTAGTTATGGCAGTATGAAACCTAGGTTTAGTTATGAACCCTGGGTATAGTTTTTTTTGCGGGTGATGAATTTAGTTAGAAACCCTAGCTAGGTATCAAATTAGCTAGGTACTAAATGAGCTGAGATGTACTTCCCGCCGCGTTCTTTGACGTCATGGGTGCATCTGTGGGTGTCATATATGTGGACGACATATAGACTGGGGCCGTCATTCCTGCACAAATGATGTCGTACTCTAATGATCAAAGGCCGAAGGTGGGAGGGACGTGGGAAAGGGCGGTGAAACGAAGCCCTTGGAACTCATGTTCCACCGGCCAGCCGATCCCCAGTGACCACTTCAGGGTTACCTTGTCGAGTGTGAAATCTGAGCATGAGGATTTGCTCTAGTACGGCTCGGGGGAGAGGACGACGAGAACCCGCCGCGGCTTGGAAACTTCAAGGGTTGGATGTGCTAGGCCGAAGAATCTTCTTCGTTGGAGGCGACCAAGAGCACACCAAAACACACATCAGCAAGTAGGTATGAACAACCACCACCAGCCTACGCAATACCAATGCCTGTAGTGTGGGTGGAGAGCGACGGATGACAAGGAAGGGGGTCAAATAGTGGCTGATGTAATCACCCCCGTAGAACAAAGAATGGATGATGAGATGGACAGGATGACCCTCCTGGTTCCTCATAGTACAGGTGCCTATGACAAATTAGAATGATGAGTGAGTCAGCAATGACGACTCAGGCTACAGCATGCTGATGAGGAGATGGATGATGTGCCTGCCAGGTTGGAACGTCCTAGCAGGGTGATACAATAAGTCTCTCTCATGCAATCCTCACAGGACACGCTGACGATGCCGCTCAACTCAGGCTCAACTAGCTGAGGGTCATACAGTGCTTAGCCCGACAACACTAGAGCAGGGGTTAAGGAAGGGTCTGGAAGGCAGCCCAAAAAAAGGAGAGGAGGAAGAGACCGGCGAAGAAAGGCTCTGTGCCTACAAACAAGCCAGAGCTCTAGCGCCAGACGGCGGATTTTGAAGAGGGTTACCCGTCAAAGGTGCGGCCATGTTCCATGTCACGGGCGAGCCGATGCTACCGCCAAAACTGCTAGATGCCATATCAGCGGATCTCAGGAGACTGCACGACCAGTGTTTGTAGACTGAGATAAGCCTACTAGCCCGAAGATCCAGGATATCGACATACGCGGCTGTTGCCTGAGGGGGAGTGCTACGTCGACACACGGCCGCCGAGAGGTGTTCTTCTCGTTCGGTTTGAGCAATCTTTGGATGTTCTGACAAGGCGACTCGATTTTACAATCGTCCACCTTTTTGCGCTACATATGAGCTCTGTCATGAAGAGAGAAACAAGTCTCGCAAATCTGGTGTGGCGAATCCATAACTACATGCATGAGTCCTTCTGAGTCTCGGCGACTTGGATAAAACTGCTAGGGAGTACCTCGAAAACTTCTGATAAGGAATAAGGACCGAGAAATTGTCTCCGCCCTTATCATCCAAGGAAGTCAGTAAAAGACAACCTTCGTACATTCAATCTTCCTTCTTGCTCATATGGAGAATAATTTGAGTTGTTTTTCCCGCCAGCAACGGGCGCGCCATCCTTATCATTTTTACCCGCGAGTCTCCCATGCCGTGTATTTCGACCCACTAGAAACTACGAGAAGAAGGACTACACCCATGTAATGAATATTCTAGATGATGCTCTCAAGGCTTCAGCTTGAGGGGAGGGCCACCTGCAGATCAGGAAACGAGGAACAAGAAGACGGGTTTCTCGCATATAAACTAACTTCTGCTACATCCATGTCCCAAACCAAGCAGAGGAACGATGGATTCTACCTTCTCCATCTCATGATGGAGTTCAGAAGGGATCACCAAAAGCTTGAGACAACCAGAAGCGATGATCATATCCACAAGGGTAGAATCCCAAGGAGAAGCAGATTATAAACTTAGAGATGACTTCTTTTGCATCCAGAGGGACATTGTGACGGTTATCATGAAAGAAGTCATCGAAGAGAAGGGATGTTCCACCACGGCCCTATATCGTGAGCTGACATCCGGACTCGCATAGGCATGCAACATCAGGACCTCATGCCGTTCAAGAGAAGCTAGGGGCAAGCCTCGATGATAAGGAAGGATGGAGTTCTAGTGATTTACAATGCCGATGATGATGATATGGTCCGTTGAACTTGTATACTTTCTGTTGCGATGAAACTTTGTTGGATGTCCCTCAGTCCCTGCTGAACTTGTGTATCGCTACTTTGTGTTTGGGGATGATGACCTGGGTACCCTAGTTAATTAGTTTGCGATGATGAAACTGTGTTGATTATTTATGTTACATATGTTGCATCTAGTTGCTAACCCTTTCTTTTTGTGTTGCGCAAGTATATTTTGTTGCATATGATTGTACATTCTCTTGATAAGATGCATCTCCAACAGGTACCTAGATCCTTGATGGCCGAAGAAGCGTAGTGCATGTTGTGACCAAGGAAGGTTTCGGGAGTGTACGACAGTGGACACGAGTGTCTAGGCGCAAGGGGAGGCGGGTCTCGTGGCGCCAGCCATAAAGGCTTCAAAAGCAGACAAGAACAAAAGCTAGTTACTTGCAGGTTCACGCAGGCGCGGGAGAGAGGACTCATAACCGCCACCACTCATGTACTGCATAGTTCCGCTCTCACTCATAGTGATAGCTCTCTCGTGTATATCATGTGTTTAGATGGATGACGATGTAGTTGGAAGTATTTGAGACTTGTATTGCTATTTCGAGATGATGAAGAGGAGACCACTTTGTGTGGATGATGATTATGATGATGAATGATTTGATGAGACTATTTGTTATGTGTATGCTATGATTACATTGTAGTGCATGATATGCTAGAGATTATTGTATAAAGCCTGTGTAAAAATACAAAAAGAAAGTGCAGAAAAAAATCAGAAAACTAATAAACTAGCAAGTAGCGGGGGGATTGGGATGAAGTTTAGCAGCATCGTGCACTTAACAGTAGCTTTCTCTTACGGTTAAAGCGCTACTGATATTAGTAGTAGCGCGCTTGGGGAGAAGCCCGTACGCTACGCATGTATAGGCAAGAGTGTCGCGATGTAGCGGTGTAGCGCCGTATCGTAGCGTATGGTTCCCGCGCTATGCTAGGCTTTCCCTAGTGTGCCTGTTTACACGCATTGTGCTGATGTTTGTTCATTTCATCATGATGACTATGTTATGTCTGTTATGCATGCACTGAGTACTTGTTCCGCTGCTGTATTTTGCAACTTAGCAAATTCCTTAAGTAGTATTTCCTCAGTGACAGATTTGTAAAAATCGCCTATTCACCCCCCTCTAGTCAGATATTATAACGCATTTCAATTGGTATCGAGCAAGGTACTCCCTTGTTCGTGTGATTTTGGTGTTTAACCACCTGGAGTTTTACTTATGTCGATTGCAGGTATGATCAAGGTCTTGGCTGGGTGTCCTACCTCTATGGGATGGACTACCCTACTGGAAGAACAAGATGCTCATGCATCTTGAGGCAATTGACAATGCTCTGGTAGTTGTGGAAAATTGTGTTCCCTCCATCACTCTCTCTCGGTTGAACGCAGCATGATGTGAAGAGATTAAGCAAATCACCTTCAAGCGAAGAGAATATCATAGGTGGCCATTGAGCAAAGGACAGACCGCAGAGTGAGTGCTTTGGAGACTGCAAAGCTATCTGGGATAGCTATCCAAGGTCAACAAAGGAGTCTCAACCCAACATGACTCTCTGGGTGATGTTCTTCGCAATCTCTTCAGAACCGCTTGGAAAGACTCAACAATATGAAAATGTTCAGCAAACCTTCGACCGCCTTACTGATATCTCACAATGATCTTCAATGGCCGTGTGCACTGAGCATCACCGACCATGAGGTGTAGAGAAATTGCTGAGGTCTTGATTCATCATTGATACCACTGGCAGTGAATGATTCAAGAACGTGGAGACTAAAGTCACCGATCTGCTGATATTCTTGAGAGACTGTAACACTCATGAATTCCAACTAGCTGAGAAGAGGACTCTACGGGCCAAGCTATGGAAGATCACGAGCACTGGAGGCAAGGCAATTCTCATCAATGAAGGGGAAGATTTTGACAGCAGCCTTGGTGATCCTGAGGAACTAAGCAGGAGCTAGCAATGCTTGTGAGGAAATTCCAGAAGTTCTCAAGGCGTGGGCCACTTTGGGAAAAAGATTTCAAGAGGTGATGACGTGAGAGATCGGATTCTTCACCCGACGACAAGAAAAGGACTTGCACAAATGCAAGAAGCCAGGGTCACTAATGGATGATGTTGTCCTCAGGGGCTGTGGAAAGAATCAAAGAAAAGAAGTACAAGGATGCAGTTCAGATGACCTCGAAGAAAAAGAAGAAATCTTCAAAGTCCTCAATCACAAAATCTCAGAGTTTCATCTCACGAAGAGAGCAGGTTTCCAGAAAGGCTCGGGCATCTCATTGGAATAAGGAAATGGACTCAGAAGCGAATCTGAGGATGATGAGGAAGAGGAGAAATGTGAGGAGTCAAGACTCTAGTGTGGCGAAGCCTAGCTCTGGCATACTGCGTTCGTCAGCAAGTCCATCTTCAACTATGAAGAAGAAAATGTCGACTCCAAACACTGCTGACGATGGCAACGATGACTTCGCTCCCACCTATTGCTACAATGGGATCTCTCCAAAGCTACTGAGTGGGTCCTCGACAGTGGATGTACAAAATCACATAACTGGTGAAAGAGCTTACTGATGGACTCTGCTTAGCTCTCATCATTGAAGATTACCTATGCTGACAAAGGAAAAAAGCAAGGTATTGGGTCTAGGTAGGGTTGGCAATCTCAAAGGATCGACACATGGACCAAGTCATGCTTGTCGAGTCCCTAGATTCTCCTAATGTCTATAGCGCAAGGCTTTGTGATCTTGATTATGGTTGTCGGCTTTGGCAAAATATCGCTTGCATAGTACATCATGGAATCTGACAATTCCAAGTCTTCAAAGGCTTTAGGAGAGGAGGACGGTATATTGTTGATTTCTCTACAGGACCACAGCCTGCCATAGTCTACTTGCAAAAGCTTCAAAGGCTGGCTATGGCACCGACGGGACAAGGTCATGCTGGCATGTGGGAACTTACACACACTCACAAAAGAAGAAGCACGTCATCGGGCATCGAGGGTGTCAAATTCCTCAAAGACCAT
The DNA here is from genome assembly GCA_011799875.1 of Thinopyrum elongatum. Classification (NCBI taxonomy): domain Eukaryota; kingdom Viridiplantae; phylum Streptophyta; class Magnoliopsida; order Poales; family Poaceae; genus Thinopyrum; species Thinopyrum elongatum. The sequence goes on along the minus strand of CM022303.1, from coordinate 91,958,237 downwards.
CTTGTGGGGCTGTGAGGCTAGAAAGATGACCAAAATCCAAGCATACCTCGAAGACAATCATGGAATACTCATCCTTTTAATGCTTCGCAGGACCTCTTTGCCCCACTCATTATGCCACTCTAACAACTGGCAGCATCACTATATGGCTTTGTTATGTTGATGAGTATTCCGTTACACCTGGGTGGCATATCATCACTTACAAAACTGAAGTGCAGGAAGTCTCAAAAAATTTCCTCAAGGGCTCGACGAATTCGGTGTTTGAAGATCAAGCATATTCGGAGTGGAAAGAGTCGGACCGTTAGCTTCAAGAACACTGATCTTGAGTACTCTTATGAACTGTGTATTACTCATGAGTTACTTCCCCATTACACTCCTCAGCACGAAGGCATCGTGGAGCGCAAGAACAGAAGAGACTCTGTGTTGAGATGGTCACACAATTGCTTGATAGAACAAGCGCATGTCACTCTGGCTGGCCTGAGGGCTATTGATACTGCGTGCCACCACATCAACAGGGTATATCTTCACAAATTCTTCAAGAAACACTTCATATGAGCTCGCTCACTAACAAGAACCCAATTGTGAGTGTTATTTCAAAAGTCTTCGTGCTAAGGTTGGGTTAAGAGATTCTCATCAACAATTCTAAATTTGCCACAAAACGCACATGAGGGTTATATGCTGGTGTACGAAAAAGGACTCGCACACTTACAGAGCTGGCAAACACTATCACCACAAGGTTGTGATGTAAACTGTAGATGGCAGTTCAGATTGGACTAAAGGCTAGCAAAAGAGAGAGCAACCTACACTGTGCTAGATGAAGTACCCTGAAAGTCAATAAGCTCAAGGTAACCGAGGGAATGTCGACTACCACTGAAGAACCTGTACTAAAGAAAGTTATTCCAGGTCGTGAAGAAAACATGCTGGTGCATCTGAGGAGGAAAATGTGTGAGATGAAAAGAAACATGCTCAGCCCAATCAAAGGTCGTCAACCTGCTATCCTCGCGTGGCAATATGAAGTGGCAGATATGACAAAATCTCTGACGACATCAAGCACCAGTCCTCTCACACGCTCAAAAGCTGTCACATTGGTCTAACTTTTGTGGGGCACTTCGCATTTTGTCTCTATCACAGAGCCACACCAAAGTTGATGAGGCATTTCCGGGCCTGAGTGGATATTAAAAGCGATGCCACGAGAATTGCAATCAATTAGTCAACAATGTGTGGGTAGCTGTCAAGCGACCGAGGATCCTCGCGGGAAGCACAACATCATAGGTTCACCAAGGGGAATCTACCCAACAAGCAATACGGAAAATGGCCAAGTGGTGCGGGAATTTTTGAGAAAAGACTCGCGTCTTGTAGCTCAGAGCTACAACGTTGAAGGAGCGTTCTCGGCCAGCAATCAACAAGCTCTCAGGCCAGCCGGTGCCTTTGGCTGCAGCACACTCGGCCGACTTCTGGTAGTCACGGCTACAGTGATAATGCCCTGGTACCCGGCTCTTCTTCATTGAGGTAGGCTGAGTGGGGAACCGCCATGAACTGGACAGGGGCAGGCCGGCAGCAAGCTGGTGGTAGGGGCTCTCAAGGTAACCACTTGGAACCAGATTGGCTCTCGGCGGAAAGTGATTCTTGTCTCGACGAAGGGACTCTATCTGATTCTTGGCCAGGATTGGTTAGCAGGAGAAAGGCCAAGGGCACGATGCCATGGAAGGACATCAGGTGGGCTGGGCTGTTTCTCTTTGATTGCAGCAACTTTCCCATGGTCTCGCGGGTGGATGTTGAGGCTCCTCTCAGTGGGAAAAGGCACTTTGAATGGCATCCCACACAGGCATGACACCGGGGATCACTCGGGTGCAGCCTCCATATGCTTCTCCAGTTCATGAAACTTTATGGTTTCCCAGCATCACCCCGTGAGAGACAGTTGGCCTTGTAGCCCGCTGTGCGACCGGGCTCCTGCTTTGGAATCACGACGCGCCCAGCCCCCCGTGCAATCCAATCCACCACCATGTAAACCTAGGAAGGGCAACCTCCGCGTGGTCAGCTCGGCATCCTAGCTAACGCATATACGGCCGTCCGATGCCAATTGGTCCTCAGAGTGACTAAACATTCACCCCTGCCGTAACGCCCGCGCTAGCCGGCCTTACGCCACCATCTGACCGACACTTATCCGTTGCTCTTAGGTAAACTCATCTTACGATGCCGCGATGGCCGAACGCGGCGCGCTGGGGAGAGTGGAGGCTGCGGGGCCAGCAGCGGGGCGGGGGATGGGGCAGTCCTTATCCTTGCGATGCAGGCAGGCGAGCTAGTGCCATTCACGGGGGTGCGTCCTCGATGGCTTCACCACCGCGTGGAATTCAGGGCGTCCAAGGGTCTGCTTCAAACGAGGACTGCGGAACCAGAGAGGCTTGCCGACATTCTGGAGCTTGGGGCAGTGGTATTTTATTGGACTGTGGTCTTCGACTGTATGCCACCTGCGAGGCTGTTGGTAGCCGCTGCTGGGCCTGCCCGCCTTGTTAGTCGTTTTGCCGTTGGCGCCGATTGGAAATCACAAGGACCGGAGCTGACGGGGACCGCGCAACCCCCCAGGGGGGACTTCATCGGGACGCCCAGACAATGGCTCTCCCCCTCAGACTGACCCAGGCCGACGGCAGCGAGCCCCTCCCACCCACCCTTCTCCCCCGGCCCCAGGGCTCACCGCACGTAACTTGACCTCACGCCTATGATTAGCACAATGAGGGTGGCGGCTGTCCAGAGGCCAGTCGCGTCTTGATGTAGGGTTGCCATCTGCCTGGCACCCGGCAAGGAAGTATTCTATGGCTTGCCACCTACTGCACACCCTTCGCCCAGGAGTTGCGCAAGTTCGCCCCCCGCGTCAAGTAGTCGCGGGTAGACAAGCCGTGGCTTGGACGCACGAGGAGAGAGCTGGCGAAGGTTTGGGCAGCCGCTGATGTTGTCGGTGATTGAAGTTGCGATGAAAACGTTCGAGAAATCTAGCCAATGTTGAAGCGTTGTAGGCTTGAGACTATTCAGCCATGTCCGGGGACATGCATGGGAGCATGGAGCGGAACATACTTTACGGAACGCGTTATTTGCCATTCGCTACTGACGGACGTGGGAAGTCTCCACCAGCCAGTCTTCTGGCTTTCACAGAGCGTTGTAACTTGAGGGTGCCCGAGAGGAAGCGAACCCTTTGTGGGAAGGGCTCGTCGCGAAATCGAGGGTGGCCTCGAAACAGAGGGACCGATCGCACTATCTCTTTCTAACGACAGGGATCGAGCCAAAGCGGCGATCAGGTGCGGGCGGGCAGCGTTCATTTCTCTCGACTCCTTCACGGGGAGGGCCCAGCCGGCATCGAAGATCGGATGACTAAACAGGAGGGGGGAGCGGCCCGCTGCACTTCCCTGCGAGGGGAGGCGGACAACCGTACCCACCATTCCACTGCTCGTGGGCGGCCCGGTCTTTGCTCGCGCTCGATGAGATGCGGGTGCGGTGGGTAACAAACGGTTCTTTGGTCTCCTCGGTCGCGGGCGCCGCCCAGTCGGCGTCACGGGAGGGCCGCGCCATGCTCGTCGCGCCGAGGGGGAAGGTTCCCGGCCTGGTAAGCCGGTTCCACCACGCGGACGGCCGGATTCTTGATGCGCGGGCGCCCGTCGAGGAGCATGCTGAACGTGTCCGTCATGCAGAGACGCTCGTCGCCCTCCAGGCGGGTCCAGTCGTCGCCAACCGCCTGGGCTGCGGTTAAGTTCTCCATGGCGTAGCATAGAAGGGGTGGTAGGAACCAAAAGTGATGGACGATGGAGCGACCGCGATCGATGCGGACCCTGAAACGCTAGGTGGGTTGCAAGACAGCCGGTGTGCCGCAGAGACGGAAGCGGGTCAGATCTTCGCGCGGTGGTAGAGGTTGTGTAGGCTCGGTGGAGCGTTCAATGGCCGCCAACTTGTTGGGCTGTCGAGGGTCAGGATGTGCGATACGGCACGCTCCAGCGTGTCGCCGTTTCGCACCAGCGTTACGGGTGGCGGACAGGTCCCGCATGCACGCCTGCACAACGGGGGGGTCCCGGTGGCCTGGCAGAATGCTCCGTGTGGGCCATGGACCACACCTCGGGGACGGTTGCTGGTGTGGCACTGAGTCGCAGCAGGAGGGAGGGGTCAGTCGAAGATCACACTACGGGGAAGGCATCAAAAGCGCGACCATCGGCGTGATGACACCTATGTAGATGGACGGTTGGGGGTTAGAGACCAACGGACTCCAGGGCGGGAGCACCAGCGCGATGGCGAGTGAAGCTTGCCGAGGGCAGTCGACGACACCCCGGGCAGATCTCGGGGCTGGCCCGACGCGGCTCCGCGACGGTGTGTGCAGGGCTCGTGGAGAGAGGCAGAGTCCCGCCGATGAGTATCAGGCGAAGATGCTTGCGGGCGCAAAGCAACTTCGCATGCCGCGCAGAGTGTCAGCACAAACGCCGGCAGGTATTCCGGTCTTTGGCTGCGCCTGCCAGGAAAGGAGAGGGTCCCAGTCCGAACATGTTTCCGACAACGTGGTGCACACTAGCCCCCGGTGGTGCGCCAAATGAGGGATCGTGCGACATATGCAGGGGGTGGCTTATCATGGGATGGAGGACAAAGTACGTCGCCGGGCTCTCGAAGCGGGAGTGAGCGAGGCAACGCGTACGCCTGCGAAACTTACCCAGGTTCGGGGCCCTCTCCTAGGAGATAACCCCTGTCCTGCTCGTGCGGTAGTCTACGGCATGAGTCACTACCTCAACAAGTAGTACAAGCTTGCTCCTTGAGGCTATTCTGCTAGAGGAGGAGGAGGCCGGCAGCCTTAGCTCTACCCCATCTCTATGTGTGTGTGTTGGAAGAAGTCTCTCTACTCTCTATCACGGTCCCAACCCCTTGCATGGGGTGACCGGGGGGGGTTGATAGGCCTACCCCCCAAGGGTTACAATAGTAACCGGCCGGGCGTAGGAACCGGCCGTCAGTGTATCTGGTTGCCGCGCTTCCGCCTGACGCAGGGGCCCGGCCTGCTGGTGGGTCCCCTCGGTTGTTATTTACTCGCGCCGACAAGCAACGGGCCCGCCGCTGTGGAGCCTCATGTCGGTCCTGCGTAGCACTTGTAGCCATGCCCACTGATGATTGCAGCTTGTCGGGGAGAGAGCATGGCTACAGTCCTGCGCCATGGCGGGTTTCACTATAGCCATTCTCCCGTCTCTTTGGTTAATTGGGCGCACAAACTTCAAGGAAAGGAGAGGGCCGCCTGCTAGGAGCCGGCCCTCCCCACTGGACGACTGCGGTCAGGGCTCGCCACTTCTGGGCCTGTTCACCGACATGGGGGCCCGCAAGCCTGGGGCCGTGCCGTACCGATTGCCATGTGGGAGTATGGCTTCCTCTTGCCATGGTGATTCATGAGCAGATGGGCAACGTGCACGCGGGGTCGGGGATGTCACGCTGGTGAGCCTGCATGTGGCCACGCTCTCCCTGGACTTCGGGGTGGCAGGCTTGTACTTTGTAGCACGCAGATACTCGTTAGTGTATGTGGGTTGCTAACTTTGAGGGCGCGAAGGGGCCGCCTGCTGGATACGGGCCTGCTTCCCAGGCAGCCGCTGCTAGGAGGGCCGCAACTCATGGCAGTTCCTTCTGGATTCCGCGCCCTCCTGGCAAACGGGGCCGCTTTGGAGACAGCCGCCCAACCCCCAGACCCCCGACCCGCGAGTCAGTGGTCTTTGTTGGAGGGGCGCAGCTGTTTCCCCCGATTGTCTTGACTACCCAGGGAGGCTGATGAGGCTACAACTGGGTCATTTTACCCGATATTAATGCATTCCTTTCTTTTTTCCTTCCCCTCCACTAGTTAAACTATCTCTCTACCACAACTAGCTAGGTAGATCAGATTTAATGAAGGGCAATCGTTCCTCCCTAATCTAGATCTCGCCATGTCAGAAGTGAGCTTTGTCCACTTTGATCATTCCCTAGGTTTCAGGCACACACGATCGCACCATCCATCATCAACTGTGCCGATTCGATATAGGTGGATTACAAAATTTGTGCTTTTGCCAAGAATGGAAATATGTTTGATGTGTTGCGATCACCTATTGACATAATCTACGCGATTATGATGGGAAATGGTGTGTGGTGGCATGAGTTGACCGCACGAATTGGTTGTTGAGTGCCTAGTTTTGCAGAAATGCGTTTATTTCCGTTCTAGACGAATCGGCCAAACTCTAATGTCTATTTTTAGGGAAGGTCCAGCTGAATTTTGTTATGACTTTGATGCAATGCATTGCTATTTATAATCAAGTTGATTATTACCGCGCGTGTTCATGATGGTCAGTGAAACGACGACCACGAATGGGGTTCCCCCCCGGCCTTTATGCGGTCCGGGCAGTGCAGGACATGAATGAAATAAACCGGACAGAGATTTTATATCCGTGTTCCCCGCCACGATGCAACACGGCAAGGCATGTTGCTACAACCCCTATGAGGATGGTCGTTGTTTGAGGCGCACCTCGCCACTATGACTGGTTTCCCACCCCGGATGGCTATACACGGTGGATAATTGAGATGATGATGATGATGATTGATGTATGTGAGGAGGAAGGAGACGCGGGGAGCCGAAGGGACATGACGAATGGGGAAAGAACGAAGCGAATGACCGATTAAGGTGTGGCAGAGAAGGGCCAGAACGGATGGCGAGCGAGAAGAGGCCGCGGCGGACCATTGGGTGACAGAAAAAGAGGCACGAGACATGGCAGCGAGAAAACGTGGACACGGCCGCAGACTTCGTCGCTATCTCAGTTCAAGTGGCGGGATCCTCACGTACCGACGACCATGCTTACGCAAGGAGACGCGAGGTATAACAGAGCTATTTCTAGAAGAGGAGGCAAGTGGGAGCACACTGATGGTTAGACTCGAACATGATGGATTGCCGTATCCCGAGGTGACCGTGAGTTTCATGCCGAACTTTTGAAGATGAAGGTCTAAACACAAATGGACCAACACTAGGCCTCGAGAGTTTCTCAACTACATAAAGGATGTTCTTCCAGCGGTGGGGGAATCTATGTCTATAGTGGGATGAGGCCCACGAAGATCAGCTTCCCTCTTGATCTTTGCCGCCGTTAGATACAGCAGCCATCACGATTGATAATTTACAGAAGGAGCAGCGGACGAGGAAAAAACAGCGTCCGGTGTTGCCAAGTGCTTCCGATACAGAGAGGGGAAAGAAATCTCCCCAGAAAGGTTGTAGGACTTACCGATCACTCCACAATCGGCAATGTTATTTTGTAGATCCCAAGGAATTCAAGCTTATGAGTTGGCACGCAGAGAAGACAAGCCCGGCGATGGAGATGATCCGAGGCTAAGACACCTGGCGGATGCAAGCCAGGGAGAGTGTTAAACGGCGACATATTGATATCGCAATGTGGATGCAAAAGGAAGAATCGTGCTGGCGCGTGTACCGAGTGAATGAATCCGTTGGCAACCAGAAACACAAACCATAGCACATGGTTCAGTGTTTGTATGATGTACAAAATCCCCCACCTAGGTCTGCATGAAGTCGAGAGAATACATACACAGAGCATGCTGCTGATGTCAAGGGCGCAAAAACAACCGGGAATAATGATTAATCTAATCTGGGTCTACTTCAAGAGAGTAGACACGTCATGAAAACACCAGCCAAGAACAGGGGACACCAGTAAGGGAGTTATTCTAGTATGAGAGTCGCCCTGATCACGATTGGTGACGACAAATCTCGGTTACGGATATGTCGACAGGACAGGATGCCACGAATTTATTGCGGATATATGCCGGTCATGGATGATACGACATCTCAACAGCTAAAGTCAATTGAAAGAAGGGGGTCTGGAAAAATCAGTACATGGGGCACGAAGATGGTCGGAGAAGTAACGACCCGTGGAGAAAAAAAACCGCGGAGATCTATTCAATGTGTGAGGCTGAGCATCGAGGACCTCATGTAAGGCGGAGCGGCGCCGAAATCGATTGAGTGTTGAACAAACTAGGAATAGTGCCCAGCTCCGGGTAAAGACGGTGAGAATTGATTGTGTAAAAAGGCGACGGAGCCGCTGCTGAAGGTATGGAAGACGAGTCCGTTTTATGGGACTTGCGAGTAGTACTGGCACAATTCGACACGGCTCATGGCTTGAAGCAAATGAATATATGTAAGGAAATGTCCTTGAGAGCTTGCGTTGCGGACATTTCTTTATGATTGAACATGCCGGATAAGACCAAGGATGGGCGAAGGCAAGAAGAGGACTTGCAAGATTTTGAAATAGGGCAGATTGCACATGCGCCCGGTAGGTTAAAAAGTCAGAGAGAGACAGAGATGGAGACGAGAGGGCGGGAGAATGAAGAAGGGCAAAAAAGTGAAGGAAAGATGATTATTGCCCCCACTTCTTGCTCCCTAAGTCCGGCTGGAGAATCGATCAATTCTTCAAGTGCCTTATAGGAATCAAAGTTAGTTCGTGTTACTGTGGGAAGATAAAGAAGATTTCTAGACACGAAGAAGAGAAAAGGTTCAGCGGGATGAAGTCCCACGACTGTCATTGTGATGATGACGCAGGATACTACATTGTTGCCTTTGAGGGAAATGGGACAAGAACGTCGTGACACGCGCTTATGGTCTCTGCCAACTTTTTGCGTTCGATCCTCGAAAGCTTCGCAGTGTGGTGAAGTAGCTCAGAAGGTACAGGAAGAGATCATTGTGATACTAAATGAGCTTGGAGATGTACTCCCGCCCGCGTTCTTGACATCATGGTGCACTGTGGTGTCCCATATTGTGCGACTGACATTAATAGACCTGGGGCCGTCATTCGCACAACCATGAGGCGTTCAAGAGGATGATGGGGTGGGTCATCAAAGGATGTGCGTAACATGTCCCATACGGATGGACAGGCATGTCCAGGGCTATCTGACAGAAGAGTGCATCTCTTTGCTAGATTTATCTATAGGGCGGGACGGCCACGCGGCCCCGATGTTGGTTGCCCGTGAAGAAGACCTTAGGAGGTCGAAGAGGAAGAAGGCCAACACAACGATCGCAGGAGAACTGCCAGTTGGGTTACTCGGTCGACGCAACGAACTTTTGACATAGTCAAACTTAGTAGTGCTACATCACCTAGATGGAGTAGGATTCCTTTAAGTGGCACGCAAAAGAACCATCGCAAAAGAAAGTACCGTGACCATGGGCTATGACAGGAGGATGCTGAAGTTACTAGAGAGCACACTCCACTTTCCTGCATTGTCAAACAACATATTCTTGCTAATCCCCCGGAAGAGGGCTCTAGGGCCGGCGTGCTCATATACGCTTAGCACATGGCCACGCGGCAAACCTCGACGACCTATCAGATACGATATCAACCGGATACAGTATTACATGAAGGGACAAGATAGAACAGGATTTTCAGAACTCAGGGGGGTGACGATGGAATCGCATGACCGGCCAGACAAGGTCGTTAACTGAGAGATTCTACGAAAGGGTCAAGGAGATCTGGAGCTTGACTACTCTGGACTGCACAGCACGACGATGTTTCCGATGTAGATGGGCTAAGAATGTCGTAAGAGAGAAAGCCGGTATTTCACTACCATGACTATACCCGACGCGAAGAGTTGCTACAGTGAACGCATCGCAAAAAACGAGCCACAGGGTAAATGCCTAAGTACATGGACAAATGCTTCTTCATACCAACGAGCATCCCAGCCAGTGTGTGTGAGGAGAGGGGCAAAAGGAACACTCATGGAATGATGGGTAGTCACCAAACGAGGGAAGACTACGACCGAGTACGGCAACCGATGAGGAAGAGATTGACGATGACGATGAAGTATATGATAAGAAGAAGATCATACATGCAGTACCTAAGAAGATCGTACTCCATGGACAAGGAAGGAAAAGTCATAATGATGGGGCTCAATTATTGATCAACGAACAAGAAGGGAAAAGAAGCTCACTCAGGAAACGGGAACATCGACGATTGAGAAAACATTATGGGTTTAGTTAAAACTATATCCCCACATCGTATCTGCCCATCCGTCCTATATATGTTCCTTATTTGGCACACCTTAACCGTATGGGTCAACTGAATGTTATATATATGTACCCTTTTTGTATGCACACGTAGCCATTATGGGTCAAAATGCGCAATATATATCGCCTAGTGTATATACATGTATCACGCTCCCTTCGTTCCGGATCTCGGAAAAAAAGGAAAAGAAAAAGAAAGTTAAAGCAAAAAAGAAAGAAAAGAAAGAAAAGAAAGCAAAAAAGAAAGAAAGAAAAGAAAAGAAAAAGAAAGACAAGCAAAAGAAAGACAGGAAAAGGAAAAGAAAATAGAGAGAAAACAAAAATGGAAAAGAAAATAAAAAAAAGAAAGCAAAAAAAGAAAAGGAAAAAGAAAGAGGAAAAATTACAATAAAACACAATAGCAGGAGCCGGTTCAGGAAAAACGAAGTTATAGCTACGGTATTGTAGCGTTAGTTATAGGCTGTCCCAGAAAACGCATATACGCTACTTGCTATAGCAGTGAGCCTTGTAGGAAACGCGCTATAGCTAACTTAGCTTATAGCACGTTTTTCCAGAACAGCGTACTGCTATTTTCACAAACACCCCGCGCGTGGCTTCCAACCCTGCTTCTCCCAAATTCACCAACACTCTTCTCACCCTCCCCTCCATAGCCGGAGCTCCGAGCGCCGACCGACCCCTGACATCACACGCCTCCCTCGCCGTGCCCCGGCCCCGAACAGGACGCCGAGCGCCCCTCCTAGGCACCCGGCACGACCCACGACGCCGCACGCCTCCCTCGCCGTCGCCCAACCCAGGCCCCGAACCCCGACGCGCAACGCCTCCTTCTCTGCTTCCTCCCTCCCTACATCGGCCGTCGTCGCATCGGGCCTTGGCCTGCCTCACCTGCACCCTCTTGTAAGCCCCCCCCCCACCGCTCCTCTCTCTCTGCCATTAGGGTTCTAGCTAGCGTTCTTATGTTAATTTACTTAGGTTTTAGTTCGGGCAGTAGGTTAATTAGGTTATCTTTTTAGTTAGGGCAGTAGGTTAAGTAGGTTTTAGTTATGGCAGTATGAAACCTAGGTTTTAGTTATGAACCCTGGGTAGTTTTTTTTTTGCGGTGATGAATTTAGTTATGAACCCTAGCTAGGTATCAAATTTAGCTAGGTGTACTAAATGAGCTTGAGATGTACTTCCCGCCTGCGTTCTTTGACGTCATGGTGCATCTGTGTGTCTATATTGTGGACGACATAATAGACCTGGGGCCGTCATTCCTGCACAACATGATGTCGTACTCTACTTGATCAAAGGCCAGAAGGTGGACGTGGGAAAGGCGGTGATAACGAAGCCCTTGGAACTCATGTTCCACGGCCAGCCGATCCCCAGTGACCACTTCAGGGTTACCTTGTCGAGTGTGAAATCTGAGCATGAGGATTTGCCTCCTCCAGTACGGCTCGGGGGAGAGGACGACGAGACCCCGCCGCGGCTTGGAAACTTCAAGGGTTGGATGCTGCTATGGCCGAAGAATCTTCTTCGTCTGGAGGCGACCAAGAGCACACCAATAACCACACATCAGCAAGTAGGTATGAACACCACCACCCCGCCTACGCAATTACCAATGCCTGTAGTGTCGGGTGAGAGCGACGGATGACACGAGGAAGGGGGTCAAATAGTGGCTGATGTAATCACCCCCGTAGAACAAAGAATGGATGATGAGATGGACGAGGATGACCCTCCTCGGTTCCTCAATAGTACAGGTGCCTATGACAAATTAGAAATGATGAGTCAGCCATATGACGACTCAGGCTATCAGCATGCTGATGAGGAGATGGATGATGTGCCTGCCAGGTAGGAACGTCCTAGCAGGGTTGATTACAATAAGTCTCTCTTCATGCAATCCTCACAGGACACGCCTGACGATGCCGCCTCAACTCAGGCTCAACTAGCTGAGGGTCATACAGTGCTTAGCCCGACAACACTAGAGCAGGGGTTAAGGAAGGGTCTGGAAGGTCAGCCCAAGAAAAAGGAGAGGAAGAGACCGGCGAAGAAAGGCTCTGTTGCCTACAAACAAGCCAGAGCTCCTAGCAGCCAGACGGCGGATTTTGAAGAGCGTGTACCCGTCAAAGGTGCGGCCATGTTCCATGTCACGGGCGAGCCGATGCTACCGCCAAAACTGCTAGATGCCATATCAGCGGATCTCAGGAGACTGCACGACCATGTGTTGTAGACTGAGATAAGCCTACTAGCCTCGAAGGATCCAGGATATCCGACATACGCGGCTCGTGTGCCTGAGGGGGAGTGCTACGTCGACACACGGCCCGCAGAGGTGTTCTTCCTGCGGTTTGAGCATATCTTTGAGATGTTTCTGACAAGGCGACTCGATTTTACAATCGTCCACCTTTTTGCGCTACATATGAGCTCTGTCATGAAGAGAGAACAAGTCTCGCAAATCTGTGTGGCGAATCCATACTACATGCATGAGTCCTTCTTGAGTCTCGGCGACTTTGAGCGTAAAACTGCTAGGGAGTACCTCGAAAACTTCATGATAAGGAATAAGGACCGAGAAATTGTCCTCCTGCCTTATCATCCAAGGTAAGTCAGTAAAAGACAACCCTTTCGTACATTTCAATCATTCCTTCTTGCTCATATGGAGAATAATTTGAGTTGTTTTTTCCCCGCAGCAACGGGCGCGCCATCCTTATCATTCTTTACCCGCGAGTCTCCCATGCCGTGTATTTCGACCCCACTAGAAACTACGAGAAGAAGGACTACACCCATGTAATGAATATTCTAGATGATGCTCTCCAAGGCTTCAGCTTGAGGGGTGGCCACCTGCAGATCAGGAAACAGAGGAACAAGAAGACGGGTTTCTCGCATAAAACTAACTTCTGCTACATCCATGTCCCAAAACCAAGCAGGAACGATGGATTCTACCTCCTCCATCTCATGATGGAGTTCAGAAGGGATCACCAAAAGCTTCGCATGACAACCAGAAGCGATGATCATATCCACAAGTGGGTAGAATCCCAAGGAGAAGCAGATTATAAACTTAGAGATGACTTCTTTTGCATCCAGAGGGACATTGTGACGATTATCATGAAAGAAGTCATCGAAGAGAAGGGGATGTTCCACCACGGCCCTATATCGTGAGCTGACATCCGGACTCGCATAGGCATGCAACATCAGGACCTCATGCCGTTCAAGAAGCTAGGGTGCATCCTCGATGATACGGAAGGATGGAAGTTCTAGTGATTTACAATGCCGATGATGATGATATGTGTCCGTTGAACTTGTATACTTTCTGTTGCGATGAAACTTTGTGATGTCCTCAGTCCCTGCTGAACTTGTGTATCGCTACTTTGTTAGTTTGGGTATGATGACCTGCGTACCTCTAGTTAATTAGTTTGCGTATGATGAAACTGTGTTGATTATTTATGTTTACTATATGTTGCATCTAGTTGCTAACCCTTTCTTTTTCGTGTTGCGCAAGTATATTTTGTTGCATATGATTGTACATTCTCTTGATTAAGATGCATCTCCAACAGGTACCTAGATCCTTGATGGCGAAGAAGCAGTGCTATGTCGTGTACACAAGGAAGGTTTCGGGAGTGTACGACGAGTGGCACGAGTGTCAGGCGCAAGGGGAGCGGGTCTCGGGCGCCAGCCATAAAGGCTTCAAAAGCAGACAAGAAGCAAAAGCTAGTTACTTGAGGTTCACGCTAGCGCGAGAGAGGACTCATAACCGCCACCTCATGTACTGCATAGTTCCGCTCTCACTCATAGTGATAGCTCTTCTCGTGTATATCATTGTTTAGATGGATGACGATGTAGTTGGAAGTATTTGAGACTTGTATTGCTATTTCGAGATGATGACGAGAGACCACTTTGTGTTGGATGATGATTATGATGATGACATGATTTGATGAGACTATTTGTATGTGTATGCTATGATTACATTTGTATGTGCATGATATGCTAGAGATTATTGTATAAAGCCTGTAAAAATACAAAAGAAATGTGCAGAAAAAAATCAGAAACTAATAAAACTAGCAGTAGCGAGGGGATTGAAGTTAGCAGCATCGTGCACTTAACAGTAGCTCTGCTTACGGTAAAGCGCTACTGATATTAGTAGTAGCGCGCTTGGGAGAAGCCCGCTACTGCTACGCATGTATAGCAGTAGTGCGCGATGTTAGCTGTAGCGCCGTATCAGTAGCGTGGTTCCCCGCGCTACTGCTAGGCTTTTCCCTAGTAGTGCCTGTTTACACGCTATATGTGCTCTATGTATGTTTCATTTCATCATGATGACTATGCTATTGTCTTGTTATGCATGCACCTGAGTACTTTGTTCCGCTGCTTGTATTTTGTCACTTAGCAAATTCCTTAAGTAGTATTTCCTCAGTGACAGATTTGTAAAAATCGCCTATTCACCCCCCTCTAGTCGATATAACGCACTTTCAATTGGTATCAGAGCAAGGTACTCCCTTGTTCTGTGTGATTTTGGTTTAACCACCTGGAGTTTTACTTATGTCGATTGCAGGTATGATCAAGGTCTTGGCTGGGTGTCCTACCTTCTATGGGATGGACTACCCCTACTGGAAGAACAAGATGCTCATGCATCTTGAGGCAATTGACAATGATCTCTGGTACGTTGTGGAAAATGGTGTTCCCTCCATCACTCTCTCCGTGAACGCAGCTGATGTGAAGAGATTCAAGCAACTCAACTCTCAAGCGAAGAATATCATAGGTGGCCATCTGAGCAAAGGACAGTACAGCAGAGTGAGTGCTTTGGAGACTGCAAAGCTTATCTGGGATAGGCTATCCAAGGTCAACAAAGGAGTCTCAACCCAACATGACTCTTGGGTTGATGTTCTTCGCAATCTCTTCAACCGCTTGGAAAGACTCAACAATGAAAATGTTCAGCAAACCTTCGACCGCCTTACTGATATCTCCAATGATCTTCAAGCACTTGGTGCCACTGACATCACCGACCATGAGGTGGTGAAGAAATTGCTGAGGTCTCTTGATTCCTCATTCGATACACTGGCAGTGATGATTCAAGAACGTGGAGACTACAAGTCACTAGATCCTGCTGATATTCTTGAGAGACTGAACACTCATGAATTCCAACTAGCTGAGAAGAGAGACCTCTACGGGCCAAGCTATGGAAGATCACGAGCACTGAAGGCCAAGGCAATTTCCTCATATGAAGGGGAAGATTTTGACAGCAGCCTTGGTGATCCTGAGGAACTAAGCCAGGAGCTAGCAATGCTTGTGAGGAAATTCCAGAAGTTCTCAAGGCGTGGCCACTTTGGAAAAATTTCAAGAGGTGATGACGTGAGATCGGATTCTTCATCCCGCGACTACAAGAAAAGGACTTGCCACAAATGCAAGAAGCCAGGTCACTACATGGATGATTGTCCTCAGGGGCTGAAAGAATCAAAGAAGAAGAAGTACAAGGATGACAGTTCAGATGACTCGAAGAAAAAGAAGAAATCTTCAAAGTCCTCATCATCAAAATCCTCAGAGTTTTCATCTCACAAGAAGAGCAGTTCCAGAAAGGCTCGGGCATTCATTGGCAAGGAAATGGACTCAGAAGCTGAATCTGAGGAAAATGAGGAAGAGGAGGAATGTGAGGAGTCAGACTCTAGTGTGGCAAGCCTAGCTCTGGCTACTGCGTTCGTCAGCAAGTCCATCTTCAACTATGAAGAAAATGACGACTCCAACACTGCTGACGATGGCAACGATGACTTCGCTCCCACCTATTGCTACATGGGATCTCTCAAAGCTACTGAGTGGGTCCTCGACAGTGGATGTACAAATCACATAACTGGTGACAAGAGCTTACTGATGGACTCTGCTCTAGCTCCATCACATCTGAAGCATATTACCTATGCTGACAAAGGAAAAAGCAAGGTATTGGGTCTAGGTAGGGTTGCAATCTCAAAGGATCGACACATGGACAAAGTCATGCTTGTCGAGTCCCTCGGATTCATCCTCATGTCTATCGCAATGCTTTGTGATCTTGATATGGTTGTCGTCTTTGGCAAATATCGCTGCATAGTACTCATGGAATCTGACAATTCCAAAGTCTTCAAAGGCTTTAGGAGAGGAGACTTGTATATTGTTGATTTCTCTACAGGACCACAGCCTGCCACATGTCTACTTGCAAAAGCTTCAAAAGGCTGGCTATGGCATCGACGACTAGGTCATGCTGGCATGTGGAACTTACACACACTCACAAAGAAGAAGCACGTCATCGGCATCGAGGGTGTCAAATTCCTCAAAGACCATCTTTGTGGAGCTTGTGAGGCTAGAAAGATGACCAAATCCAAGCATCCCTCGAAGACAATCATGACTACCTCTCATCCTTTTGAATTGCTTCACATGGACCTCTTTGGCCCCACTCATTATGCCACTCTAACAACTGCAGCATCACTATATGGCTTTGTTATTGTTGATGATTATTCTCGTTACACCTGGGTGCATATCATCACTTACAAAACTGAAGTGCAGGAAGTCTTCAAACAATTTTCCTCAAGGGCCTCGACGAATTTCGGTGTGAAGATCAAGCATATTCGGAGTGACAATCGGACCGAGTTCAAGAACACTGATCTTGATGACTATCTTGATGAACTTGGTATTACTCATGAGTTATCTGCCCCATACACTCCTCAGCAGAATGGCATCGTGGAGCGCAAGAACAGGACTCTTGTTGAGATGGCTCACACAATGCTTGATGAATACAAGACGCCTCGTCACTTCTGGCCTGAGGCTATTGATACTGCGTGCCACATCATCAACAGGGTATATCTTCACAAATTCTTCAAGAAAACTTCATATGAGCTCCTCACTAACAAGAAACCCAATGTGAGTTATTTCAAAGTCTTCGGTGCTAAGTGTTGGGTTAGAGATCCTCATCACAATTCTAAATTTGCACCAAAAGCACATGAGGGTTATATGCTTGGTTACGAAAAGGACTCGCACACCTACAGAGTCTTCAACACCTATCACCACAAGGTTGTTGAAACTGTAGATGTGCAGTTCGATGAGACTAACGGCTAGCAAAGAGAGCACCTACCTCCTGTGCTAGATGAAGTACCTCCTGAAGAGTCCATTAAGCTCAAGGCTACCGAGGATGTCATACCCACTGAAGAACCTACTAAAGAAGTTATTCCAGATCGTGAAGAAAATCATGCTGGTGCATCTGAGGAAAATGGTGCTGAAGAAAATGCTCAGCCCAATCAAAGTCGTCAACCTGCTCATCCTCGCGTGGCAAATGAAGTGCAGATTGACAAAATCCTCGACGACATCAATGCACCAGGTCCTCTCACACGCTCAAAAGCTTCACATTTGTCTAACTTTTGTGGGCACTTCGCTTTTGTCTCTATCACAGAGCCCACCAAAGTTGATGAGGCATTTCCGGAGCCTGAGTGGATTAAAGCTATGCCAGAGGAATTGCATCAATTCAAGCTCAACAATGTGTGGGAACTTGTCAAGCGACCAGATCCTCGCAAGCACAACATCATAGGTACCAAGTGGATCTACCACAACAAGCAATACGAAAATGGCCAAGTGGTGAGGAATAAGGCTCGTCTTGTAGCTCAGAGCTACAGACAGGTTGAAGGAGCTGCTTCTCGGCAGCAATCACAAGCTACTCAGCCAGCCGAGTGCCGGCTGCAGCACACTCGGCAGACTTCTGGTAGTCACCGGCTACAGTGATAATGCCCTTGGTACCCGGCATCTTCATCTTGAGGTAGGCGTAGTGGGGAACCGCCATGAACTTGGACAGGGCAGGCCGGCCAAGCAACGCGTGGTAGGGGCTCTCAAGGTCAACCACTTGGAACCAGATTGGCTCTCGGCGGAAGTGATTCTTGTCTCCGAAGAGGACATCTATCTTGATCTTGCCGATTGGTTAGCAGGAAAGGCCAGGCACGATGCCATGGAAGACAGTCCGGCTGGGCTGGAGTTGTTTCTCTTTGATGCACAACTTCTCCATGGTCTCGCGGTAGAGGATGTTGATGCTGCTACCACCATCTATCAGAATCCGGGAGAAACGAGCAGCTCACCCCTCTGTTGCAAAGGTGGCATCCAACACCAGGGCATAGGAACCCGGAGAAGGCATCACCTCCGGGTGGTCAGCTCGGCTCCAGCTGATCGGCTTCTCGGACCAGTTCATGAACTCTGGTTCTTCAGAGGTGACAACATTCACCTCCCGTTGCTGCTGACGCCGGCTGTGCCTGTTGTTAGCCACGCTGGTGAAGACGACGTAAGCTCCGTGCTCTTTGGGAAACTCATCTTGGATCGCGCCGACTGGCCGAACCGCCGGCCGCTGGGGAGGTGGAGGCTGCGGGCCAGCAGGCGGGGGAGGCAGTCCTTCTCCCTTGGCGATGCAGGCGAGCTAGTGGCACTTCCGGGTGGTGTGGTTGGATGGCTTCACACCGCTGTGGAACTTGCAGGGAGCGTCAAGGGTCTGTTCAAACGAGAAGGCGGACAACCAGGCAGGCTTGCCGCCCTTCTGGCGCTTGGGGCCGGGTTGCTCTTCTGGCTGCTGGTCTTCGACTGTCGCCACCTGCCGGCTGTTGGTAGCCGGCTGCTGGGCCTTGCGCTTGTTGTCGTTTGACTGTTGGCGCCGACTGGAATCACCAGCCGGCGTCTGAGGGGCCGGAGGGAGCATCTTTCCTGACGCATCCACTTGGAGCTCCGACTTCATGGAGGAGTCGGCAGTGGCGTACTTGTCCGCTATGATTAGCAGCCCATTGAGGGTGGCCGGCTCGTCACAGAGGAGTCGGTGCTTGAGTAGGGTGCCCTCTCGGCACCCGGCAGTGAAGTATTCTATGGCTTGCACCTCATGCACCCCTTCGCAGGAGTTGCGCAGTTCAGCCCACCGCGTCAAGTAGTCGCGGGTAGACTCAGCCGGGCCTTGGACGCACAGAGAGAGCTGGCAAGGTTTGGGCAGCCGCTTGTATGTGCTGGTGAAGTTGCGGATGAAAACTTCGATGAAATCTAGCCAGCTGTTGACGCTGTAGGGCTTGAGACTATTCAGCCATGTCCGGGACATGCCCTGGAGCATGAGCGGAACATACTTTACGGCAACGCGCTTGTTGCCATTCGCTATGCTGACGGCCGTGGAGTAGTCCACCAGCCAGTCTTCTGGCTTCACAGAGCCGTTGTACTTGAGGGTGTCCCGAGGAAGCGAGAACCCTTTGGGGAAGGGCTCGTCGCGAATGCGGGGGCCGAAACAAGGCGGGCCGATCGCATCTTCTTCTTCTAACGCCAGGGATCGAGCCAAGCGGTCGATCCGGTGGCGGGCGTCATTCTCTCCGACTCCTTCACGGGGGCCCAGCCGGCCTCCGAGAGTCGGATGCTCAACAGGCGGCGGGGAGGCGCGCCTCTCCCTGCGAGGGGAGGCGGACAACCGTCCCACCATTCCACTGCTCGTGGGCGGCCGTCTTGGTCGCGCTCGATGGAGATGCGGGTGCGGCTGCGGCTAACAACCGGTTCTTGGTCTCCTCGGTCGCGGGCGCCGCCCATCGGCGTCCGGGAGGCCGCGCCATGCTCTCGGCGAGGGGGAAGGTTCCCGGCCTGTAAGCCGGGTTCCACCACGCGGCGGCCGGCTTCTTGCTGCGCGGCGGCCGCGTCGATGAGCTGCTGGACGTGCTCCGTCATGCAGAGACGCTCGTCGCCCTCCAGGCGGTCCAGCTCGTCCGCCGCCGCCTGGGCTGCGCGTAAGTTCTCCATTGGCGTAGCATAGACTGGGTGGTCGGCCCCCAACATGCTGGCGATGGCCGCGCCGCGCTGCCGGACCGTGCCCGCACGGTTGGGTTCGCCAGCAGCCGGTGTGCCGCAGACGGCACGGTCGATCTCGCGGTGGTAGGCCTCGGTGAGGCGTCTCATGGCCGCCAACTTGTTGGCGCTGTCGAGGAGTGCGATACGGCACGCTTCCAGCGTTTCGCCGTTCGCACCAGGCGTTACGGGTGCGGACAGGTCCCGCATTGCCGCCTGCAACGGGTCCCGGCTGGCCTGGTCAGATGCTCCGTCGTGGCCGATGACCAGCACCTCGGTGACGGTGCTGGTGCTGGCACTGATGTCTGCAGCAGGGAGTGGGTCGTCGAAGATCACCACGTCACCGGGGAAGGCATCAAAAAGCGCGACCTCGGCGTCGATGACCATGTAGATGGACGGGTCGGTAGAGCCAACGGACTCCAGGTCGGAGACCGGCTCGATGGCGATGTGAAGCTTGCCGAGGGAGTCGACGAGGCAGCTCTCGGGGCTGCCCGCGCCCGCGACGAGTGCGGGCTCGTCGGAGAGGCAGATCCCGCCGATGAGATTAGCGAAGCTGCTTGCGGCGCAAGCAACTTCCATGCCGCGCAGCGTGTCAGCACAAACGCCGTCAGGTATGCCGGGCTGGCTGCGCTCGCCAGGAAGGAAGAGGGTTCCCGTCCAGAACATGTTTCCGGACAACGGTGCACCTAGCCCCACGGTGGGCGCCAAATGTCAGGGATATCGTGCGACATATGCCAGGGGGTGGCTTATCATGGATGGGGACAAAAGTACGTCGCCGGGCTCTAGAAGCGGGAGTGAGCGAGACCGCGTACGCCTGCGAATCTTACCCAGGTTCGGGGCTCTCCTAGGAGATAACACCCCTAGTCCTGCTCTGCGGGGTCTCCGCATGATCACTACCTCAACAAGTAGCTACAAGCTTGCTC
The DNA here is from genome assembly GCA_011799875.1 of Thinopyrum elongatum. Taxonomy (NCBI): domain Eukaryota; kingdom Viridiplantae; phylum Streptophyta; class Magnoliopsida; order Poales; family Poaceae; genus Thinopyrum; species Thinopyrum elongatum. Next base: position 91,937,537 of record CM022303.1, on the reverse strand, counting down.
CTTGAGCTATTCTGCTAGAGGAGGGAGGAGGGCAAGGCTAGCTCTACCCCACTCTCTATGTGTGTGTGTTGAAGAAGGCTCTCTCCTCTCTATCAAGGTCCCAACCCCTTGCATGGGGTGACCTGGGGGGTTTATATAGGCCTACCCCCCAAGGGTACAATAGTAATCCGGCCGGGCGTAGGACCCGGCCGTCAGTGTCTCTGGTTGCCGGCCTCTCCGCCGACTGCAGGGGCCCGCCGCCTGGTGGGTCCCCTCGGTTGTCTTGTACTCGGCCGACAAGCCGGGCCCGCCGCTTGTGGGTCATGTCGGCTGCGTAGCACTGTAGCCATGCCACTGATGATGCATGCTTGGTCGGGGAGAGCATGGCTACAGTCCTGCCGCCTGGCGGGCGTTTCACTATAGCCACTCCCAGTCTCTTCTGGTTAATGGCGCACAAACTTCAAGGAAAGGAGAGGGCCGCCTGCTAGGAGCCGGCCTCCCCCTGAGACGACTGGTCAGGGCTCGCCACCTTCTGGCCTGTTCACCGACAGGTAGGGCCCGCAGCCTGCGGGCCGTACCGATAGCCCATCGTGGGAGTATGGCTTCCTCTGCCATGGGTGATGTCATGAGCAGCATGGCAACAGTGCCGCGCCGGTCATGGGATGTCCGCTTGGTGCGCTGCACTGTGGCCACGCTCTCCCCTGGATTCGGGGGTGGCAGGCTTGTACTGTAGCCACGCCCCGTCTCGTCGTGTTTATGTGGGTGCTAACTTTGAGGGCGCGAGGGGCCGCCTGCTAGGATCCGGCTTCCTGCTTCCCAGGAAGCCGCCTGCTAGGAGTCGGCCCACTTCATGGCCGTCTTCTGGATTCCGCCGCCTCCTGGCAACCGGCCGCTTGGACCAGCCGGCCCCAAGAGGGCGGTCCGTTGTCTTTGGTGTCAAGGGGCGCAGCCTGCCCCGATGTCTTGAAATACCCAGGGGAGCTGATGAGGCTACCCGTGGTCATTTACTCCGATAATTAATGCATCTCCTTTCTCTTTTTCCTACCCCTCCACTAGTTAAACTCATCTCCTTCCCCAACTAGCTAGGTAGATCTAGCATTTAATGAAGTGACATATGTACCTCCCTAACTAGATCTAGCCATGTCAAGAAGTAAGCTTTGTCCACTTTTGATCATTCCCTAGGTGTGTGGCAACACCGATCGACATCATCATCACTGTGCTCGATCTCGAGATAGGTGATTAAAAATTTGTGCTTTTGCAAGAATGGAAATATGTTTATGTGTGCGATATGACATAATCTCGCGATATGATGGAAATTGTGTGTGGTGGCATGAGTTGCCGCCGAATTGTGCTTGAGTTGCCTATGTTTTGCCGAAATGTCGATTTATTTCCGTTTCGACGAATTCCGGGCAAACTCTATATGTCCTATTTTTAGGGAAGGTCATGCCGAATTTTTGTATGACTTTGATGCATGCATGCATTTTTATAATCAATTTGTTTATTATTACCGCGCAGGTGTTCATGATGGTCAGTGAAACGACGATGGAATGGTGGTTGCGGTCGGCAGTGCAGGACATGAATGAAAATAACCGGACAGAGATTTTATATCCGTGTCGAAGATGCAAAGGAGGAGTTTGGCTCAACCCCTATGAGGATGGTCGTTTGATGGCGCACCTGCTCATGACTGGTTTCATGGATGGCTATACTCGGTGGATAATTGAAGATGATGATGATGATGATGATGATGATGATGAGGACGCCGACGGGGCAGGCAATGACGACATGGGGCAAGACGAAGAGATGACCGATAATGGTGGCAGAGAAGGGGCCAGACATGGCGGCGGAGAAGAGGCCGGCGGACATGGTGACAGAAAAGAGGCCGGACATGGCAGCGGAGAAAACGTGGACACGCCGCAGACTTCGTCGCTACTAAGTTCAATCGTGCGGGACCCTCATGTTCGAGAACTGCTTCGCAAGGAGACGAGTACTAACAGAGCTATTTCTAGAGAGGAGGCCAAGCTGGAGCAACTGATGGTAGACTCGAACATGATGGTTGCGATCCCGAGGTGACCCGCTTGAGTTTCATGCTCGAACTTTTGAAGATGAAGGCTAAACACAAATGGACCAACACTAGCCTCGATGAGTTTCTCAACTACCTAAAGGATGTTCTTCCCGCGGGGAATCTATGTCCTACTAGTGTGGATGAGGCCAAGAAGATCATGTTCCCTCTTGATCTGCCGCACGTTAGATACCATGCATGCATCAACGATTGCATAATTTATCAGAAGGAGCACGCGGAAAAAACCAGCTGTCCGGTGTGCAATGCTTCTCGATACAAGAAGGCTGGAAAGAAATCTCCCCAGAAAGTTGTATGGTACTTACCGATCACTCCACATCTGCAATGTTATTTTGTAGATCCCAAGGAATCAAAGCTTATGCGTTGGCACGCAGAGAAGACAAAGCCCGGCGATGGAGATGATCCGAGGCTAAGACACCTGGCGGATGCAAGCCAGTGGAGAGTGTTCAACGGCGAATATTGATATTTCGCATGTGATGCAAGGAACATCGTGCTTGGCGCGTGTACCGATGGAATGAATCCGTTTGGCAACCAGAACACCAACCATAGCACATGGTCCGTGTTTGTATGGATGTACAACATCCCCCCCTAGGTCTGCATGAAGTCGAAGTACATACACATGAGCATGCTGATTCAAGGGCCAAAACAACCGGGAAATAATATTAATCTATATCTGGGTCTACTTCAAGAGGAGTTAGACACGTCATGGAAAACACCAGCCAAGACATGGGACACCAGTAAAGGCGAGTATTTCTATATGAGAGTCGCCCTGATCACGATGGTGCACGACAATCTCGGTTACGGATATGTCGCAGGACAGGTGTGCCACGAATATTGCGGATATATGCGGTGCATGGATGATACGACATCTCAACAGCTAACGTCAATGAAAGAAGGCGGGTCTGGGAAAATCATGTACATGGGGCATCGAAGATGGCTCGAGAAGAACGACCCGTGGAGAAACCGCGGAGATCTATTCAATGGTGAGGCTGAGCATCGAGGACCTCCATGTAAGCGGAGCGGCGCCGAAATCGATGAGCTGTTGAAAAACTAGGAATAGTGCCCCGCGCCGGGAAAGACGGTGAAAAAGGCGACGGAGCCGCTGCTGAAGGTATGGAAGACGAGGTCCGTTTTCTGGGACTTGGAGTACTGGCACAATCTCGACACGGCTCATTGCCTTGATCAAATGCATATATGTAGGAATGTCCTTGAGAGCTTGCTTGCGACACTGATGAACATGCCGGATAAGACCAAGGATGGGCCGAAGGCAAGAAGAGACTTGCAAGATTTGAATATCAGGGCAGATCTGCACATGCCGCCCGGTAAAAAGTCAGAGGAGACAGAGATGGAGACGGAGGCGCGGGAGAAGAAGGGCAAAAAAGTGAAGGAAGATGATTATTGCCCCCCTTCTTGCTTCACCTTAAGTCCGGCTGAGATCGATCAATTCTTCAAGTGCCTTATCGGAATCAAAGTTAGTTCCGGTTACTGTGGGAAGATAAGAAGATTTCTAGACACGAAGAAGAAAAGGTTCAGCGGGATGAAGTCCCACGACTGTCATGTGATGATGACGCAGATACTACATGTTGCCCTTAGAGGGATAATGGACAAGAACGTCTGTGACACGCTTATTGGTCTCTGCAACTTTTTTGACGTCATCTCTCGAAAGTCTAGCAGTGTGAAGTAGCTCAGAAGGCTACAGGAAGAGATCATTGTGATACTAAATGAGCTTGAGATGTACTTCCCGCCCGCGTTCTTTGACATCATGGTGCATCTGTGTGTCCATATTGTGGACGACATAATAGACCTGGGGCCGTCATTCCTGCACAACATGAGGCCGTTCAAGAGGATGAATGGGGTCATCAAAGGATTCGTTCGTAACATGTCCCATCCGGATGGAAGCATCGTCCAGGGCTATCTGACAGAAGAGTGCATCTCTTTCTGCTAGAATTATCTATAGGGCGGAGACCGGCCCGATGTTGGTTTGCCCGTTAAGAAGCACCTTAGGAGGCTCGAAGGAGAAGGCCACACCAACGATCGCAGGGAACTGCATGTGGGTTACTCGGATCGACGCAACGACTTTGACATAGCAAACTTAGTAGTGCTACATCACCTAGATGAGGTAGATCCTTAAGTGGCACTGCATAAAGAAACCATCGCAAAGAAGTACCGTGACCATGGGCTATGCAGGACGGATGCTGAAGTTACTAGAGAGCACAACTCCACTTTCCTGCATTGGTTCAAACAACATATTCTTGCTAATCCCCCGGAAGAGGGCTCTAAGGACGGATTGCTCATATACGCCTTAGCACATGGCCCCGCGGCCAACCTCGCGACCTATCAGGCATACGATATCAACGGATACACGTTCTACATGAAGGACAAAGATATGAACAGTGATTTTCAGAACTCAGGGGTGACGATGGAATGCATGACCGGCGACAACGGCGTAACTGAGAGATTCTACGAAAGGGTCAAGGAGATCTAGGAGCTTGACTACTCTGGACTGCACAGCACGACGATGTTCCGTGTCAGATGGGCTAAGAATGTCGAAAGAGAAAACCGGTATTTCACTACCATGACTATACCCGACGCCAAGAGTGCTACCGTGAACGCCATCGCAAAAAACGAGCCATGGGTACATGCTAAGTACATGACACAATGCTTCTTCATAACCAACCCGAGCAATCCCAGCCGTGTTGTCGTGAGGAGAGGCAAAAGGAACATCATTGGAATGGATGGAGTCACCAACGAGGAAGACTACGACCAGTACGGCAACCCGATGAGGGAAGATGACGATGACGATGAAGTATATGATAGAAGAAGAATCAATACTGCATTACCTAAGAAAGATCGTACTCCATGGACAAGGAAAAGTCATAATGAGGGGCTCAATTATTGATCAACGAACAAGAAGGAAAAGAAGCTCACTCAGAAACGGAAACATCGACGCTGAGAAACCATTATGGGTCAAATGATGCAATATATATATGTTCCTATTTTGTATGCACACTTAACCGTTATGGGTCAAATGATGTAATATATATGTTCCTATTTTGTATGCACACTTAGCCATTATGGGTCAAATGACGCAATATATATCGCCTTAGTTATATACATTGTATCACCTTCCCTTCGTTCCGGCTCTCGGAAAAAAAAGGAAAAGAAAAGAAAGTAAGCAAAAAAGAAAAGAAAAGAAAGAAAGCAAAAAAGAAAAGGAAAAGAAAAGAAAAGAAAGAAAGCAAAAAAGGAAAAGGAAAAGAAAATAGAAGAAACAAAATGGAAAAGAAAATAAAAAAAGAAAGCAAAAAAGAAAAGGAAAAGAAAAGGAAAAATTAAAATTAAAACAATAGCAGGAGCACTGGTTCAGGAAAAACGCTATAGCTACGTTATGTAGCAGTAGCGCTGTCCCAGAAACGCACTATAGCTACTTCATATAGCAGTAGAGCCTTTCTAGGAAACGCGCTATAGCTAACTTAGCTATAGCACGTTTTCCAGAACAGCGCTACTGCTATTTTCACATAACCCCCCGCGCGGGCTTCCCTCCTCTGCTTCCTCCCCAATTCCCCCACTCTCTTCTCCCCCTCGCCCTCGCCGGAGCCCGAGCGCCGACGCCGACCCCGACATCACACGCCTCCCTCGCCGTCGCCCGGCCCCGACCCCGACGCCGCGCGCCCTCTCCCCTCGGCCCCGGCCCCGACCCCGACGCCGCACGCCTCCTCGCCGTCGCCCAACCCGGCCCCGACCCCGACGCCGCACGCCTCCCTCTCTGCTTCCTCCCTCCCTACATCGGCCGCCGTCGTCGGGCCTGCCTCCTCACCCTGCACCCTCTGTAAGCCCCCCCCCCACCGCTCCTCTCTCTCTGCCATTAGGGTTCTAGCTAGCGTTCTTATGTTAATTTACTTAGGTTTTAGTTCGGGCAGTAGGTTAATTAGGTTATCTTTTTGTTAGGGCGTAGTAGGTTAAGTAGGTTTAGTTATGGCAGTATGAAACCTAGGTTTTAGTTATGAACCCTGGGTAGTTTTTTTTTTTGCGGTGATGAATTTAGTTATGAACCCTAGCTAGGTATCAAAATTAGCTAGGTGGTACTAAATGAGCTTGAGATGTACTTCCCGCCCGCGTTCTTTGACGTCATGGTGCATCTGTGTGTCTATATGTGGACGACATAATAGACCTGGGGCGTCATTCCTGCACAACATGATGTCGTACTCACTTGATCAAAGGCCAGAAGGTGGACGTGGGGAAGGCGGGGGTGATAACGAAGCCTTGGAACTCATGTTCCACGGCCAGCCGATCCCCAGTGACCACTCAGGGTTACCTGTCGAGTGTGAAATCTGAGCATGAGGATTTGCCTCCTCCAGTACGGCTCGGGGGAGAGAGGACGACAGAGACCCCGCCGCGGCTTGGAAACTTCAAGGGTTGGATGCTGCTATGGCCGAAGAATCTTCTTCGTCTGGAGGCGACCAAGAGCACACCAATAACCACACATCAGCAAGTAGGTATGAACACCACCACCCGCCTACGCAATTACCAATGCCTGTAGTGTCGGTGTGAGAGCGACGGATGACACGAGGAAGGGGTCAAATAGTGGCTGATGTAATCACCCCCGTAGAACAAAGAATGGATGATGAGATGGACGAGGAGTGACCCTCCTCGGTTCCTCAATAGTACAGGTGCCTATGACAAATTAGAAATGATGAGTCAGCCATATGACGACTCAGGCTATCAGCATGATGATGAGAGATGGATGATGTGCCTGCCAGGTAGGAACGTCCTAGCAGGGTTGATTACAATAAGTCTTCTTCATGCAATCCTCACAGGACACGCCTGACGATGCCGCCTCAACTCAGGTCAACTAGCTGAGGGTCATAAAGTGCTTAGCCCGACAACACTAGAGCAGGGGTTAAGGAAGGGTCTGGAAGGTCAGCCCAAGAAAAAGGAGAGAGGAAGAGACCGGCGAAGAAAGGCTCTGTTGCCTACAACAAGCCAGAGCTCCTAGCAGCCAGACGGGGATTTGAAGAGCGTGTACCCGTCAAAGGTGCGGCCAGTTCCATGTTAACGGGCGAGCCGATGCTACCGCCAAAACTGCTAGATGCCATATCAGCGGATCTCAGGAGACTGCACGACCATGTGTTGTAGACTGAGATAAGCCTACTAGCCTCGAAGGATCCAGGATATCCGACATACGCGGCTCGTGTGCCTGAGGGGGAGTGCTACGTCGACACAGGCCCGCAGAGGTGTTCTTCTGCGGTTTGAGCATAATTTGAGATGTTTCTGCAAGGCGACTCGATTTTACAATCGTCCACCTTTTTGCGCTACATATGAGCTCTGTCATGAAGAGAGAACAAGTCTCGCAAATCTGTGTGGCGAATCCATACTAAGCATGAGTCCTTCTTGAGTCTCGGCGACTTTGAGCGTAAAACTGCTAGGGAGTACCTCGAAACTTCATGATAAGGAATAAGGACCGAGAAATTGTCCTCCTGCCTTATCATCCAAGGTAAGTAGTAAAAGACAACCCTTTCGTACATTTCAATCATTCCTTCTTGCTCATATGGAGAATAATTTGAGTTGTTTTTTCCCCGCAGCAACGGGCGCGCCATCCTTATCATCTTTACCCGCGAGTCTCCATGCCGTGTTTTCGACCCCCCAGAAACTACGAGAAGAAGGACTACACCATGTAATGAATATTCTAGATGATGCTCTCCAAGGCTTCAGCTTGAGGGGTGGCCACCTGCAGATCAGGAAACAGAGGAACAAGAAGACGGGTTTCTCGCATAAAACTAACTTCTGCTACATCCATGTCCCAAAACCAAGCAGGAACGATGGATTCTACCTCCTCCATCTCATGATGGAGTTCAGAAGGGATCACCAAAAGCTTCGCATGACAACCAGAAGCGATGATCATATCCACAAGTGGGTAGAATCCCAAGGAGAAGCAGATTATAAACTTAGAGATGACTTCTTTTGCATCCAGAGGGACTTGTGACGATTATCATGAAAGAAGTCATCGAAGAGAAGGGGATGTTCCACCACGGCCCTATATCGTGACTGACATCCGGACTCGCATAGGCATGCAACATCAGGACCTCATGCCGTTCAAGAGCTAGGGTGCATCCTCGATGATACGGAAGGATGGAAGTTCTAGTGATTTACAATGCCGATGATGATGATATGTGTCCGTTGAACTTGTATACTTTCTGTTGCGATGAAACTTTGTGATGTCCTCAGTCCCTGCTGAACTTGTGTATCGCTACTTTGTTAGTTTGGGGATGATGACCTGCGTACCTCTAGTTAATTAGTTTGCGTATGATGAAACTGTGTTGATTATATGTTTACTATATGTTGACATCTAGTTGCTAACCCTTTCTTTTTCGTGGTTGCGCAAGTATATTTTGTTGCATATGATTGTACATTCTCTTGATTAAGATGCATCTCCAACAGGTACCTAGATCCTTGATGGCGAAGAAGCAGTGCTATGTCGTGTACACAAGGAAGGTTTCGGGAGTGTACGACGAGTGGCACGAGTCAGGCGCAAGGGGAGCGGGTCCGGGCGCAGCCATAAAGGCTTCAAAAGCGACAAGAAGCAAAAGCTAGTTACTTGAGGTTCACGCTAGCGCGAGAGAGGACTCATAACCGCCACCTCATGTACTGCATAGTTCCGCTCTCACTCATAGTGATAGCTCTTTCGTGTATATCATTTTTAGATGGATGACGATGTAGTTGGAAGTATTTGAGACTTGTATTGCTATTTCGAGATGATGACGAGAGACCACTTTGTGTTGGATGATGATTATGATGATGACATGATTTGATGAGACTATTTGTATGTGTATGCTATGATTACATTTGTATGTGCTGATATGCTAGAGATTATTGTATAAAGCCTGTAAAAATACAAAAGAAATGTGCAGAAAAAAATCAGAAACTAATAAAAACTAGCAGTAGCGAGGGGATTGAAGTAGCAGCAGTGCACTTAACAGTAGCTCTACTTACGGTAAAGCGCTACTGATATTAGTAGTAGCGCGCTTGGGAGAAGCCCGCTACTTACGCATGTATAGCAGTAGTGCGCGATGTTAGCGTGTAGCGCCGTATCAGTAGCGTGGTTCGCGCTAATGCTAGGCTTTTCCCTAGTAGTGCCTGTTTACACGCTATATGTGCTCTGTGTATGTTTCATTTCATATGATGACTATGCTATGTTTGTTATGCATGCACCTGAGTACTTGTTCCGCTGCTTGTATTTTGTCACTTAGCAAATTCTTAAGTAGTATTTCCTCAGTGATAGATTGTAAAAATCGCCTATTCACCCCCTCTAGTCGAATAAAGCACTTTCAATTGGTATCAGAGCAAGGTACTCCCTTGTTCTGTGTGTTTTGGTTAAACACCTGGAGTTTTACTTATGTGATTGCAGGTATGATCAAGGTCTGGCTGGGTGTCCTACCTTCATGGGATGGACTACCCCTACTGGAAGAACAAGATGCTCATGCATCTTGAGGCAATTGACAATGATCTCTGGTACGTTGTGGAAAATGGTGTTCCCTCCATCACTCTCTCCGTGAACGCAGTGATGTGAAGAGATTCAAGCAACTCAACTCTCAAGCGAAGAATATCATAGGTGGCCATCTGAGCAAAGGACAGTACAGCAGAGTGAGTGCTTTGGAGATGCAAAGCTTATCTGGATAGGCTATCCAAGGTCAACAAAGGAGTCTCAACCCAACATGACTCTCGGGTTGATGTTCTTCGCAATCTCTTCAACCGCTTGGAAAGACTCACAATGAAAATGTTCAGCAAACCTTCGACCGCCTTACTGATATCTCCAATGATCTTCAAGCACTTGGTGCCACTGACATCACCGACCATGAGGTGGTGAAGAAATTGCTGAGGTCTCTTGATTCCTCATTCGATACACTGGCAGTGATGATTCAAGAACGTGGAGACTACAAGTGCACTAGATCTGCTGATATTCTTGAGGACTGAACACTCATGAATTCCAACTAGCTGAGAGAGAGACTCTACGGGCCAAGCTATGGAAGATCACGAGCATGAAGGCCAAGGCAATTTCCTCATATGAAGGGGAAGATTTTGACAGCAGCCTTGGTGATCCTGAGGAACTAAGCCAGGAGCTAGCAATGCTTGTGAGGAAATTCCAGAAGTTCTCAAGGCGTGGCCACTTTGGAAAAATTTCAAGAGGTGATGACGTGAGATCGGATTCTTCATCCCGCGACTACAAGAAAAGGACTTGCCACAAATGCAAGAAGCCAGGTCACTACATGGATGATTGTCCTCAGGGGCTGATGAAAGAATCAAAGAAGAAGAGTACAAGGATGATAGTTCAGATGACTCGAAAGAAAAAGAAGAAATCTTCAAAGTCTCATCATCAAAATCCTCAGAGTTTTCATCTCACAAGAAGAGCAGTTCCAGAAAGGCTCGGGATTCATTGGCAAGGAAATGGATCAGAAGCTGAATCTGAGGAAAATGAGGAGAGGAGGGGAATGTGAGGAGTCAGACTCTAGTGTGTGGCGAGCCTAGCTCTGGCTACTGCGTTCGTCAGCAAGTCCATCTTCAACTATGAAGAAAATGATGACTCCAACACTGCTGACGATGGCAACGATGACTTCGCTCCCACCTATTGCTACATGGGATCTCTCAAAGCTACTGAGTGGGTCCTCGACAGTGGATGTACAAATCACATAACTGGTGACAGAGCTTACTGATGGACTCTGCTCTAGCTCCATCACATCTGAAGCATATACCTATGCTGACAAAGGAAAAAGCAAGGTATTGGGTCTAGGTAGGGTTGCAATCTCAAAGGATCGACACATGGACAAAGTCATGCTTGTCGAGTCCCTCGGATTCATCCTCATGTCTATCGCAATGCTTTGTGATCTTGATATGGTTGTCGTCTTTGGCAAATATCGCTGCATAGTACTCATGGAATCTGACAATTCCAAAGTCTTCAAAGGCTTTAGGGAGAGGAGACTTGTTATTGTTGATTCTCTACAGGACCACAGCCTGCCACATGTCTACTTGCAAAAGCTTCAAAAGGCTGGCTATGGCATCGACGACTAGGTCATGCTGGCATGTGGAACTTACACACACTCACAAAGAAGAAGCACGTCATCGGCATCGAGGGTGTCAAATTCCTCAAAGACATCTTTGTGGGGCTTGTGAGGCTAGAAAGATGACCAAATCCAAGCATCCCTCGAAGACAATCATGACTACCTCTCATCCTTTGAATTGCTTCACATGGACCTCTTGGCCCCACTCATTATGCCACTCTAACAACTGCAGCATCACTATATGGCTTTGTATTGTTGATGATTTTTCTCGTTCACCTGGGTGCATATCACTCACTTACAAAACTGAAGTGCAGGAAGTCTTCAAACATTTTCTCAAGGGCCTCGACGAATTTCGGTGTGAAGATCAAGCATATTCGGAGTGGACAATCGGACGGAGTGTCAAGAACACTGATCTTGATGACTATCTTGATGAACTTGGTATTACTCATGAGTTATCTGCCCCATACACTCCTCAGCAGAATGGCATCGTGGAGCGCAAGAACAGGACTCTTGTTGAGATGGCTCACACAATGCTTGATGAATACAAGATGCCTCGTCCTTCTGGCCTGAGGCATTGATACTGCGTGCCACATCATCAACAGGGTATATCTTCACAAATCTTCAAGAAAACTTCATATGAGCTCCTCACTGACAAGAAACCCAATGTGAGTTATTTCAAAGTCTTCGGTGCTAAGGTGTGGGGTTAGAGATCCTCATCACAATTCTAAATTTGCACCGAAAGCACATGAGGGTTATATGCTTGGTTACGAAAAGGACTGCACACCTACAGAGTCTTCAACACCTATCACACAAGGTTGTTGAAACTGTAGATGTGCAGTTGATGAGACTAACGGCTCGCAAAGAGAGCACCTACCTCCTGTGCTAGATGAAGTACCTCCTGAAGAATCCATTAAGCTCAAGGCTACACGAGGATGTCATACCCACTGAAGAACCTACTAAAGAAGTTATTCCAGATCGTGAAGAAAATCATGCTGGTGCATCTGAGGAAAATGGTGCTGAAGAAAATGCTCAGCCCAATCAAAGTCGTCAACCTGCTCAACCTCGCGTGGCAAATGAAGTGCAGATGACAAAATCCTCGACGACATCAATGCACCAGGTCCTCTCACACGCTCAAAAGCTTCACATTTGTCAACTTTTGTGGGCACTTCGCTTTTGTCTCTATCACAGAGCCCACCAAAGTTGATGAGGCATTTCCGGAGCCTGAGTGGATTAAAGCTATGCAAGAGGAATTGCATCAATTCAAGCTCAACAATGTGTGGGAACTTGTCAAGCGACCAGATCCTCGCAAGCAAAACATCATAGGTACCAAGTGGATCTACCACAAACAGCAATACGAAAATGGCCAAGTGGTGAGGAATAAGGCTCGTCTTGTAGCTCAGAGCTAACACAGGTTGAAGGAATTGACTTCGATGAAACTTTTGCACTTGTTGCTAGACTTGAAGCTATTCGCAATTGCTTGCTATGCAACAATCATAATATCATCTTATATCAAATGGATGTGAAAAGTGCATTCCTCAATGGTAAACTTGAGGAAGAAGTATATGTTGCTCAACCCCCATGTTTTGAAGATCCTAAGCATACAGACAAAGTCTTCAGACTCAATAAGGCCCTCTATGGCCTCAAGCAGGCCCCTCGGGCGTGGTATGATACACTGAAGGAATTCCTCATGAAGAAAGGCTTCAAACCCGGTTCACTTGACCCAACTCTTTTCACTAAAACTTATGATGATGATTATTTGTGTGCCAAATTTATGTGGATGATATTATCTTTGGCTGTACTGACACTCGTTACAGTGACGAATTTGCCTATATGATGAGTGAAGAATTCAATGTCTATGATGAGAGAATTGAAATTCTTCTTAGGTCTTCAAATTCGTCAAACACGCAATGGCATCTTCATATCTCAAGAGAAATACTCAAGGATGTACTGAGGAAATTCGGCATGCAAGATTGCAAAGGCGTCAAAATCCCTATGCCCACAAATGGCCATTTATGCACCGATGAAAATGGTAAAGACTTCAATCAAAAAGGTATACCGCCTCCAAGATTGGCTCTTATTGTACCTATGTGCATCTAGGCCAGATATTATGCTTAGTGTTGCATGTGTGCCCGATTTCAACCTACACCAAAGGAATCACACCACAAGGTGTGAAACATATTCTTTGATATCTAGCTCACACTCCAACACTTGGATTATGGTATCCCAAGGGCTCGGCTTTTGATCTCTTGGATATTCTGACTCTGACTATTTGGTGATCGAGTGGATCGCAAGTCAACATCAGGCACATGCCATTTCCGGACGATCCTTAGTATGTTGGTCCTCGAAGAAGCAGAACTGCGTATCACTCTCTACTGTTGAAGCTGAGAGTACATTGATGCTGGTCTTCTTGTGCTCAATTGCTGTGGATGAAGCAAACCCTCAAGGACTATGGCATCAATGTGAAGAATGTGCCTCTCTACTGCGACAACGAGAGTGCCATCAAGATTGCTCACAACCAGTTCAGCAATCGAAGACAAAGCACATCCAGATCCGTCATCATTTTCTTTGAGATCATGTGTTGAAGGGCGACATCTCCATCGAACACGTGAAGACTGAAGAATAACTGGCCAATATCTTCACAAAGCCCTTGGATGAAAAGAGATTTTGCAAGTTGCGGTGTGAGCTAAATATCTTAGAATCTTCGTGTTGGGGAACGTTGCATGAAAACAAAAAAAATTCTACGCACACGCAATGATCTATCCATGGAGATGCATAGCAACGAGGGGCAGAGTGTGTCTACGTACCCTCGTAGACCATAAGCGACGGAAGCGTTCACAATGTGGTTGATGTAGTGAACTTTCTTCGTGCTCCAACCAATCTAGTACTGAACGCACGGCACCTCCGCGTGCACACGTTAGCTCGGTGAGTCCTCGCCTTTTGATCCAGCAAGACGGCAAGGTAGTAGATGAGTTCGGCAGCACGATGGTGGTGGTGACGGTGATGGTGATGTGACCTCCGCAGGGCTTCGCCTAAGCACAACGAAAATATGATCGAGGGAGTAAACGGTGGACGGGGGCGCCGCACAGGCTAAGACATGTTGTGTTGTGTGCTAGGCGCCCCCTCCACACATATATAGGTGGGAGGGGGGAGGAGCGACAAAGGAGGCGCCCAAGTAGGAGGAATCCTACTTGGAGTCCCTCCCAAGCCGCGCCCCTGCCTTATATAGGTGCGGGGGAAAGGCAGGGGAGGGTGCCCCCCCCCCCCCTTTCCTTTCTCCATGAGAGGGAAAGGCAGGAGGGGCTAGCCCTCCCTCCTTCCTTCCCTTAGGGCCTGCTATCCAAAGAAGGGGCACACCAGGGGCTGGTCTATCCCCCCTTGGGCCATTGGGCCCATACCCTTACCGGGGTGTTCGGAACCCCTTCCGGTGACCGATGACTACCCGATGCACTCCGAAACTCTTCCGGTGTCCGAATACCATCATCCTATATATCAATCTTTACCTCTCAAACTTCGAGACTCCTCCTATGTCCATGATCTCATCTGGGAATCGAAAAACATTCGGTCACCAATCATGTAACTCATATAACACTATATCATCAACGAACGTTAAGCGTGCGGACCCTAAGGGTTCGAGAACTATGTAGACATGACCGAGACACCTCTTCGGTCAATAACCAATAGCGAAACCTGGATGCCCATATTGGCTCCTACATATTCTATGAAGACTTTACTGCGTAGAACCGTTATGACAACATACGTAATTCCCTTTGTCCATCGGTTGTTACTTGCCCGAGATTCTATCGTCGGTATCTTCATACCTAGTTCAATCTGTTACCGGCAAGTTTCTTTACTCGTTCCGAATACATCACCTCATGACAACTCCTTAGTCATTGCTTGCAAGCTTATGATGTGTATTACCGAGAGGGCCCAAAAGATACCTCTCCGATACTCGGAGTGACAAATCCTAATCTCGATCTATGCCAACTGAACAAACACCTCGGAGATACCTGTAGAGCATCTTTATGATCACCCAGTTCGTTGTGATGTTTGATAGAACACCAAGGTATTCCTCCGGTATCCGGGAGTTGCATAATCTCATAGTCGAAGGAATATGTATTGACATGAAGAAAAGCAATAGCAATAAAACTGAACGATCATTATGCTAAGCTAATGGATGGGTCTAGTCCATCACATCATTCTCCTAATGATGTGATCCCGTTACCAAATGACAACACATGTCCATGGTTAGGAAACCTTAACCATCTTTGATCAACGAGCTAGTCTAGTAGAGGCTTACTAGGGACACAGTATTTGTTTATGTATTCACACATGTATTTAAGTTTCCGATCAATACAATCTAGCATGAATATAAAGCTTTATCATGAATAAGGAAATATAAAATAACAACTTTATTATTGCCTCTAGGGCATATTTCCTTCACTTCGAATGTTCTTTGAAAGGACACACATCCTAACACTTATGCAAAATTGATGACTTAGATGTGCAACACACGAAGTAACGTTTTTCTTCAATCAATGAAGATTAACCCTCTAAGTGTGAAGAAATAATGAAGAATTGATTCTCAGAGGCCCTACGACAATTGTACGCGGTGTCTGAAATCACCATTCTTATACGGTGGGTACAGCCACCAACCAAAGTTAAAAATCTTCAAACTTTGAAAGGACGCACATGAATATATATATTTGAGTTTTCAATGTCCTCAACAGCATTCACTTCTTGCTAATTCTTCAAGTTGATTTTTCCTCTAAGTGAATGTGATCGGACCCGTTCCCCTCTATGCTAAACTCAACCCAGTTTGTTCACAAATTATTCTGTGTTCTATTTGAAACCCGTTCAAAGTCTTCACTGTGTCCTTGACAGCTGAAGAATTTGTGAACGAAACATTAAAATTTCATATCAAATTTTGGTTGTTGCCGCTCAAACCGTTCCGCTTTCCACGTCGGATTAAAATACTCACCCACGATCCCCCATGATCTCCACCTCCAGTACGTGGGTGACACATGTGTTAGGATAGCAGGGTCAGGGCATGTTCGTCCAAAATGTCGGGCGAGCAGTTTTCACTGCGGCTATAAATACCCCTTACCCTCCTCGACCTCATTTACTCCGCCCGACTGCTACTCACCTCCGCTCGAGCCCAGACCTAGCGCTGCCGCTAACTTCCATCATCGCTGGTGAGAGGAAGAGCTTCACTGCCTCGACTCATCGCCGTCGTACTCACGTCAGTCGCGGATATCTCACTCCGCCGCCACCGTAGATTCTCCCGCTGCATGTTAGGGCGTGGGAGATCTGGACAGATGAACTTTCTCATCTCAACTCCTAGTTCGTCGTGTTCTTCATCAAGGGTAATTAAATCTAATTTACTGCCCTACTTGATTCTTATGATTTCCACAAAATCTTCAGAAGGTGTTTATTCATCAAAATCCACTCCTTAAACACCGTAATGCTTTTTCCTTGATTTGTTTCTCTAAGCTATGATTTTCCTCAAGATTCCTCAATTGTGTGGATTTTCTAATCTGTACAACTCTGGAACCTGAGTCAAGAACGCTTAGTGAAATTCCTCAAGACATCTATGGTCAAATTCTTCAACTTGAACTTTGAAAAAATTCTGAGAACGCATAGACCTCTCCAAATTTCCCCGCACCTATACTAGTTCAGGTACAAAATGTCTGCTGATGAATCACTAGGTTCTACCAACTTAACTCATTGAAGCGTTCCTTGAAGAAAAATTGCATACTTCCTCAGAAACATCAAAGTTCAAAGTCCTCAAGTGAAGAAAATGGCAGATGGAAGAGACCTCAGAAAGGAGGAAAGAGACCAGAGACAAACACTGCATTTGAAATCCCTGAGGATATCATAATGAATATGCACACCAGATGAAGAAACTTATGGCAAAGAAAACAAGAATCAGCGCAAAGTGCACATACAAAGGATTGAGAGAAGATGGGCTAAGGAATGGAGAGAATATCGTATGTTACTCCAAAATACATGAAGAAATTGCTGTAAATCCTCATGCCCAGACCACCACTTGCTACTGGCCAACGAGCTGATCCTACCAGCATCAGGTGTGGGTGAGGAATTTCCAAAAGAATGGGCCAAGCGCCAAGCCAAGCTTCGGAAAGTTGCCACAGAAGCAGTGAGGAAATTCAACGAAGGACACTCAAGCTGTTGCTACTGAGGCCTCTGCCAGTAAGACTGCGCCAAAGAAGGCTATTATGAAGAAATAGACAATAGCTATGAAGACAATGCCTTCAAGCTCAATGCCCTCACAACCAACTTCCTCAGCTGCAAGTCTCAAGGCAAATACCTCAAGCAACTTCCTCGAGGGCAGCGCAATTCCCTCGGTTGCTGCAAAATCCTCAGTTGTGCACAAAATCCTCAACTCCTATGCATCTTGCAATGTGTCAGCGAACTGCAGGATTCTCAATTGTTCAGGGGCATCTGCACCTCCTCAGATCAACCACAATCCTCAAGTGGTCCATCTTTGCTAAAGGTCAAGTCCACTGCTGGACGTGGGGAAAGAGGCCAAGTCCTCACAAGAAGCATGTGGGTTTCATGTTCCATCTGATGATGATGAAGAACTTGCTAAAATCATCAGAGATAGACAAGAAAGGGCTGCAAGAGCAAAAGGCAGCTCCGTTCCTCTTATGTTGGATCGAAAGAGATCCTTGACTTCATTGATATTTGGACAAGGATCCAAACAGTCCACTTCCTGACCCGAATCTGACTCCTGGTCAAATAGTCACATGTGACCCCTTCATAGGCGAAGGAAAATGGAAATTTGAGAAGGCCAAGCGAGTCAAGAAGGACCGTACAAGAAGGAGAGATTTCTGAGGAACAACATTCTAACTTTATCTCCTGAAGAACTTGTCAACGTTCAGAAGGAAATCAAAGTCCACAGTGATGAATTTGACCGATACCATGCAGATGGCTCAGTGCCAAGGTCAGATTCGTCAACCTCTCCAAGAACCTCAAGGTAAATGTTGTAGCTCCATCGCAACATCAAATTCCTCAGGCTGAAGCATCTGCTCAGCCTTCTGATGAAAATGAAAGAGCAGCTAAAGAAATTCAGGCTGCTGAAGAAGGTACCAGGGCTGCTGAAGAAATTCCAGCTCCTGAAGAAAATGTCAGGGCAACCACCAATGTTGCGCCTGAAGAACAACGCAAGCCAGCTGAAGAATCTGCTATGTCTAAAGAAACTGAGAACACCAGGTCGACGGCATCAGTCGTGTCTGAAGAAAATGCACCAATTCATCTGCTCCTCTGAAAAAACTTCAGATGTGAAGAAAACAAAGGCTGCGGAGAAGGCAGCAGTGAAGAAAAAGAAAGCATCAACCTCTGCAGAGTCCTCAGCTCCCAAGAAAGTGAGCACTTTGACAAGCTCATTCAGTGAACCAATTGATGTTGTTCCAATCTCAATTGTGCCATCAAAGGATTTAGTTCCGTTTGGTGAAGATTATGTCATTCCTAATGATGACATTGATGAAGAAAAAAAAATCCTCCTGCTTCCTCAGAGCAGTTGGACGAAGAGAATTGAAGTGGAAGATGTTATTTCCACACCCCTGGTATCATCACATGTGCCTCAGTTCACTGCTGAAGAGGGCGGGCGTTGAAGAAATTGACGAAGATGTGGACATTGGGCTCTACAACCCCTGTTCTAAATGATGAGTATTGGGAAAATCTTCACCCCAATTCTCCCAATTGCCACACCTCTACACAAAATTCTCCAGTCCGTGTGCAGACTGAAGAAATATTGACAGGGTCTGAAGGGCGTCAAACTTCTCTCCACTCTATTCCGAGAGATATTCCAGTTGCCACAGCTGAAGAAATGGAGAATCAGACTACTGCTGAAGAACCTGACGGATCAACTCCTTAGTCAGCAGCAATAGAAGTTGTGCCTGAAGAGATTGTGAGGCCTTCTACTGCAAATCTTCAGCCCAAGCCTCAAAATCCTTAGTCTGGCACAAAGAAGCCTAAATTCAAGAATGCCGATTTCTTTGATGGGCATCATTTCTTCAAGGATGAAAATCCTTATGACTCAGCAAGATTAAGGCGCAAAAGGTTTTGGGCTGCAAGCCAGATGAACTTCTATGCATCTGTTCTGTTTGACAAGGACAAAGTCTTCCAACACAGGCAGATTCCTCATGTAGTATGGAGTCATTCCATGCTTTCAACCAGTTCTAAATGTTCTTCATGAAGCTGGACTCCTCATTTCTGCACTGATATATGTGACTAGAATGAAGAGCTAATTCTTCAGTTCTATGCAACCCCTGCACCTCACTGGCAATGTCTAATGTCAATTCATGGGTTCTAGACTGGATGAATGAAAACACTCACTATAAAGCTCCGGCCTTGAATTACTTCATGCCATCCCAGTCAGTCCCCTGAAGAAGGTGCAAGGCTTATTATGAAGAAACTGAACTTCAAAATCATCTCTGCAAGTGTTGATGAAGCCTTTGCGTCCAGGCCAAGCTCCAAGAACCACTTTCCTCGTGAAAGATTTGTTGTATGTGCCCAAGACCGTATACTGCATATTGACCAAAACCCTCAGTCCGATCAAAGGCCACACCATTGAAGAATAAGAAGAAGAAAAAGTTGTTGGCACGTGAAGAGTCTGTTGTTCAACATCATTCATGGTATTCCCATAACTATCACGATTTCTTCATGAGGACTTTGGTCAATGTTGCGATTGTAACCATTTGAATTGAAGCCCTATGCTCCTTGATAATGAAATTCATCAGAACCAGGTCTTCAATTCCTTACAAGGCTGACTTTTAGAATCTATCTCAACTTTCTGCTTCCTATTGAAGTCCTCAAAAGGATCATTTCCTCAGTTGATGAAAAAGGCAAAGCTGCTGTTATTTATGAAGGCACTCATCCATTGGATGGTCAATTTCATAAGGCTGCATTTTACTCCACCAGGATGACTCTGCAAAACAGGACTCTGCGCTAAAGCCACCAATCCAAATCCTCAAGCCATGCCCCACGAGTGATGACTGATCGCGAGCTTCTTCTAGTCTTCACCAGAAAGTCGATCGTAATCACAAGTGGGTCAAGTGTCAATTTGGCTAAATTCTTCAGAACATTATTGTCACGCAGAACACTGTGAAGAAGAATCACTACTATGTGCTGAAATCTCGATCGCACTTGGGCTATACTTTCTCATCTTTACAGTGACGAAGACCTCAAGCAGATGGACTTTTCAGCCGGACTTTGACTGGTCTCATCTCCTTCGAAGAAATTCAGAAGGTCAAAGTTCCTCAGTTGGTCACAAGCTCATTTTCTTCATGCGTGAGACGGATGAAGCTGAGGATCTCGACGAAACTGCGGCAGGCCCTACATCAACAAACGACCGACAACGCTTGGCGCTCCTCCACCAACTCAAGATGATGTTCTCAGGGCGTTAGTCCTCATTTTCCGTCCTTTTGGTCAATCGATGACAAAGGGGGAGAAATTTGAGTTAGTCTTCACGTGGGTCTCTATATATGGGATGTTTTTGTTAAGTTAAAACTCTCGTTCTTCTGAGGTGTTGTGTGATGAGTTGTAAACTTAAGTCCGATGGTGGTCTGATACTTTTGAACTGCTTTCTGCATGCTTATTTCCTCAAGTACCTTAATGCACGCATGTTGAATTACGTCAGACACCATTTCCATCATGCATTTCAAAATCTTCATACTATATGTTATACGCGTGTGAATGGATTACAAGATATAGGGGGAGATCTCCAAGATTTTATCTACTATGTGCATTGCAGTCCAAAGGCAAATTCCTAAAATATGCACATCTTCAGGGGGAGTTCTTCTATATTCTTGCAATCAAATTCTCAATATCAGGATTTACACTCATATGTTTATCCCCGTTGAAAACTTAACCTATTTGTCATCAATCACCAAAAAGGGGGAGACTGTAAGTGCATCTAGTGCCCCTTAGTGATTTGGTGTTTTTGAAGACTATATAGGTTAAGGGACTGCCTCGTCTTCTTCCCCTACGGCCGCCGTCGAACGCCTCCTCGATTCGCCGCCGTCGAGCCTCCCGAGCACACTCTAGCACACCTGCAGGACCGCGGTGAGCCCCCACGTCGATCCCCTTCTCTCCCTGCTCTTTGCCTCGCTCATAGCCGTCGTCCCGCCATGGCCGAACCCACCACCGCCCTGAGCTCATCACCGGGTGGCCACGGTGACCTTTGGGTCCCATGCGTGCCACCGTCACGCTCGCCACAACGCATAGAGACCGTCTAGCCATTCGGTTTTCTCGTTAGTGTGCTAGAACACCGGATCCCCACTCGCCGACTCCGGTCATCCGCCGACGAGGTCGCGTCGTCGATATAGGGCCCCCAGCCATGGCACCACCACCGTTGACGCGTCTCGACGCCCTCCTCTGAACAAGCCTAGCCACGGGTCCGGAGACCCTTCGTGGACAAAATCTGATCGCCGCCCGAGCCGCGCCACGCGGAAACATGATCGCCGCGTTTAAACGCCGGCCGGCCGACGTGGCACTTCGAGCCCACCTCAGAGACACTGACGCTGGGCCCCGCGGCCCAGTTGACCCGGTTGACCGGGTCAACTGCTGACTAGGCACCGTGGCCCACAGACATTGTGGGGCCCAGCCGTTTAAAACATTTTAAAAATAAATAAAAACACTAATTAATCTATTAATCCTAATTAAGTTAATTAGTTAACTAATATGACACTGACAGTAGGCTCACAACTAATTAACCCAAATAGTTAATCTTAAACCCTTTGTTAAGGCCATGGTATGACATGTGGGTCCCACTGGTCAGATTTGACCTGGTCAGCCGCCTGTTGACTGATGATGTCAATGTGACGTAATGCTGACGCAATAATGCATTTCTGTTAATTTAAATAATTTCAGAAATGCTAAAATCTTTGAAATACATAGAAATTAAACCGTAACTCAGATCGAAAAAATTTCTACATGAAAGGTGCTCAGAAAAATCCCACGAATCCAACCGTGCCGTTTGTTTCCGCGTGGGGACCCTCTAAGTAGGTGACCCCGCAACTCTATGCCCGTTTCCGGATAGATAAGTGCATACATACCGGTTAATAAATCCAACTTTAATCCTAAAATAACTAATATGATTTAGACATGTCTTTAGGCAAACCTGACTGCACTAGCATAGCATGCTTGTGTTGCATATGTTTGCTATGTATTTATCTGTTCCTCCCCCTCTTCTCTCTCGTTAGACCCCGGTACCCGACGCAGTTCACGAGACCGACGCAGCTAGAAGCCGACGACACCGTTGACGACCTTGCCTTTGCCGCCGAGCAACCAGGCAAGACACCACCCCTATGAACATGCCGATATCGCCATTCTTTCTCTCTTATGCTTGCATTAGAAATTGTTGTGCTACTGTTATCCTATTGTGAGCATAGCCTGTGTTTTTGTAACTGTTGTTGATACTACCTGTTATCCTAAACTGCTTAGTATAGGCTGGGTAGAGACCCACCAGAGACCCCACTTTGTCCCCAGTTGCCCCTGTGGATTATCAGATGACTCGATCAACGTGATCGACAACCAGGCCCGGCACCGCACATCACCCCTCTTGTTGTACGACACTACAGCGTTACTATCGAGTGCCGAGGGTGATACCTCGTTTAGCACTTTGATGTTAACTCTGTAGAGTAGCTTTCGGTCGTGGTCACTGAGGGTGATTCCTCCTTCACACTCCCAATAACGACGCCGTCGTACAACACCTCAAGGGTGAACCTCGAGGGTGATTCCTCCTAAGTTCACCTTGATGACTACATTAGGTGGAATCCATCGAGGGTGATTCTGCAGGTTTCCCCTAGTGTTTGGACACATGGTTACTTGACATAACACAGAACCATGATGACATCGGTCGGCCCTGAGGGGGGTACCCGCAAGTGTTGGGAAGTCGGGTTGACTGGAGGGTACCGAGAGAGATAAATACGAGGCGTGGCCGAGCATTCTTAGCCTTGCCAAAAGTCCTCGAGATGGGCGACGGGGGTCACATCGATCGTGAGTCTCTGTCGTTACCGCACACCCCCAATACACTAATGATTGGATATTGATCTGAGTGGGCCTTTGTCCCGATAGCACTAACCATCACGAGGGAAAGTTATGGGCATCTGCATCGTAGCATCAGCTGAAAGCTCTGTCAGATGTCCAGTTCAGCATGGCGGGCCGGGTCGAATCGTGTCGATGGCGCTGGATCCACCCTACACGCAACCGGACGTGTCACAGGGCGATGACCCAAGACCCCTGGCGCTTAGGATATAGACGACGGGGACCTCTCTGCTGAGCTTTAGGTAGGGCTGCGGGTTGTGTGGCCGTTTGTTTAGACGAGGCTGGGCATGACCCAGAAAAAGTGTGTCCGGCCAGAGTTAATCGAGCCGTGGTGGGTAAGTGGTGCACCCTGCAGGAAGAACTAATCTATGCATAGCCGGATCCTCAGTAACGGACGCTGGAGTTGTATCCCGATCGATACAACTAGAAACTGGATACTTGAGATGAGATATGGATAGTAGGGCTCTGGGATTGCTTTCTCGCAGGGAGTCGAGAAAGGATCTCTGGCCAGGATGATGATATTATACCACTAACTATTATATGTGCTAATCTACACTCTCTAGATCTGCAAGACAAATGAGGATGCTAGTCTTTGATAGGACTAGGCCTTCTCTTATTCGGCATTTCGGCAGCCCAGTCCAATATATACAGCTTCCTCTGAGAATGTAGCATATGTAGTGTAGATCATTGCTTGCGAGTACTTCAGATGAGTACTTCACGGTTGCTTTGCTACCTCTTTTTCCCCAATCCGTTTGATGCAAACCAGATGATGGAGCCCCTGAGACAGGCTGCTCCCGCCGACGACTACTACTAACTACACCGAGGAGGGTACTAACTAAGAGCTAGCGAGACGACCAGGAGTAGGCTCGGGAGGGTCCCGGCAGGGGCCTGCGCCTTTTCGATCGTTAGTGTTTTGGTTTGCCCGCCTTCATAGGCCTTTCTGTTTTATATTTTAATATTTGTACTCAGATATCTGATGCTATCGCGTGACGCTGTAAGCGAGCTTTATTGAGCCCTCGAGGCCCATGGCTTGTAACATAACAGCTGTATTATTTAATTGTGGTCTGAGTGTGTGTGTGATATCTTAAAGTGAGGCCTTAGGTTGATCATGTGCATTTTCATGTATGATAGTGCACATTTAAGCCGGGGCGTCACACCTTAGCTCAAGGAGAATACAGTAAGGACTGTGTGTCCTGGGACTGTGGTCCTTTTGGTTAAATACCAAGCCGCTCCAACCAGACGTACGACCTGTCACATCAGCTGGAACTGGTGCTACCAAATCACTTCTACACAAGCTACTAGTTCTATTTCCTACCCTTTCATTTCCTTGTTACTAGTTGTTGAACCTTGATCGTTTTTTTTTTACTGTTTGAGACCTTTGACTGGAAGGGGACTTTTCATTCCTCAACCAAACATTCAGTCATCTCTGGTTTCTGCCGGATATCCTAAAATTGTACACGCTTATCTGTGAGTGTGTTGTTCATGTTAGTCATGAAAAACTAGTTGCTACTGTTTGTAGTATGCCCGAGTACTTGCCACTGCTTGTATTTCGTCACTAGCAATTCCCTCACTAAGTATTTCCTCAGTGACGAATTTGATAAAAGTCACCTATTCCACCCCCTCTAGTCGATATAACGGCACGTTTCACCCTTACAAGTTTCGGGTGTTGTAAGTAACTTTGTTCTTGTGTGGGCAGGTAACGTTTTTACATATTGGCCTGGCCTCCTACTGGGATTGAACCATGGTTCATAATGAGGGAAATACCGACCGGAGTTGTTACTGCATCATCCCTCCTCCTTGTGGAGAGAAATACCGACGGCAGTGTTTCAATTGCAAACCCATCTTACCGTTGTTAGTGGGTTGCAAGTTTTTGTTTTGGTGGAAGGCTACTGACTGACATAAATCTGGTGGTATTCCCTCGGATGATACTTGGTTTCATAATGGGGAAAATACTGTCGTTGTTGTGGCCTGCATCATACCTCTCCTCTTCGGGGAGGAAATACCAACACAGATCAAGCAATAAGAAAACGTGATAAGACGTATCACTAGAACTTAAAATATAATTTATTTTGTAACGTGATCTACTTTGTCATAATAATTAGAAGTTACCACTATATGTTATATTGCACATTGCCAAACGAGTTTCAAGTTCTACTAAATCTGCGTGTAAATGTTGTCGTCACTAGTCACTGAGTTTTTTTTTTATTTTATTTTATTTAATGTCTAATACCAAATGCCCTTTTCATTTTACCTTTTATTTTTATAATGTCATTGTTAGTATGGCTTAGTCGCTTTTGGCCATCGGATTATCCCAATATGTCCATGGGATCATGGATTTGAGTTGCAATAGTGTGCCACTACTTAGTTTCTGCTAGGAACTTATGAAATTCATTTTGTAAGGGGACCTACTTCAATCATAATAATATTGAAGTTGTACTACTTATGATATTATGCATATTGTGGAACAATGCAAGTTCTAAAAATATGTTACACAATTTTGGTTATCATCCCCCCACCCTTTTGCTTTCGGTTTGTCTTCATTTCTTTATTCTTTATAGTATACCATTCTCTTATTCACTCCACCTCCAGTAGTTCTGTTGTGGTCTTAATTTTTATTATATTCTTCGTCTTCACGCTTAGCGATTTTTTTTTCTTAATGCATTGCTACATGTATTGAATATGCAATCGTGTGCCACAAACTTAATTTTGTGTGGTGACGAAATTTCCATTGCAATGTTATATTTATACCATGGGCATTTCATTTAGTTATTTCACAAAATTTTTTTCTTTAGACCATGGCAACAAAACTTGATTTAGGACCATGGCAATTTTTTTTTTTAATTAGACTATGGCAAATTATGATTTATATGTGTCCCCACACATATTACACTCTTTCTCAGTGTACACTGGAAAATTCCTAAATTTGCCCATCCTTTCAAAGCAGAAATCCCATGTCCCCAAAAAAATTTCCTTGCAATTTATTAATTTTATACCATGGCATTTTCAATTTATGTAGTATGGCAATGTTATTTTTAGACCATGGCAATTTTTTCATTACACCATGGGAAAATTTATAACTAGATAGGGCAATTTATGATTTTATGTGTCCCAAACACATATTACATGTGTCCAATGGCAAATGCCTAAAAATTTGCCATCATTTTCAAAGATAAATCCACGTGCACTACAAAAACTTTCTACAAATTAACAGTAATTGTCAGTCCATCATTGTGTTACCGTAATAAAATTTATGGTAATTTTTTATAACGTACCATAGTTGTTGAAATTGAGTTTTTGCCCCACCATGGTTTACAAATTAAGATTGCCCTGGTGCCAAAAAATAAGTTTGATGTTAGAGAACAAAAGCAAAAATAGAAAAAGGTTCTTCAATAAATTTGCCATGGCCACCATGATAAATTTTCGTAATACAAAAAGAAGAAAAAGAGAAATGGCGAAGGGAGCTCCCCCCTTACACTCTCCCACTTTTACCTCCTTCCCAGCATAAAATTTGCCAAATAAAACCAAAAGGGGATACAATGGGCAACGAATAAATTCGCCCTGGTCTCAAAAAATAATATTGCGGTTGGTGAATGAAATTTACCATGCTAAAAAAATTCCATGTTCCCACTACGAAATTTCCATGGCAAAAAGAAGGAAATGCTGCACTTCCCAAAAGAACGATATTTCCCACGGTACATAAAAGGAAATTTTCCATCCTACAAACGATTGTTTGCCATGGTACAAATCGTTTTGCCACAATTGGAAGTATGGGGAGTTTTGTAAATATTTTGCATGGCACATAGGTCACAGATTTTGCCGAAATGGTTTTTGGGGCGACTTTGTAAAATTCACTTGGCAAATTTTTAGGTTCAACCGTATGTCTTCCAGTTTCTTGGATGTTTTTAAGTTATGAAAATTTTAGTTTTTCTAACGCATGTCAATTTGTAGAATTCTTGTGTGCCAGTTGGCTACAAAACATCGGTCTACTTTTATGGTGGCGACAATTTAGGGGTTCCATGGCAATTTTCCACACACCTTTGTTGTGTCATAGGGGGGGGGGGGGTTAAAGTATGATTCTTTTCTCGATCATGTAGGATGGCAATTTTTCCTTTTGCATGACGACAATTTTAGTGTAACCATGTTTTGGCCGCAAAGTACATAGAAAGAATTGTGGGGAACCTTACTTACCAGGCAAATCTTTTGAAACCACAATTCTCAACATGAAGGCAAATTAAAAGACTTGTATGTTGTTTTTTAGAGTATTGTACATCACATGGCAATTTTTATAAATGCCCGGTACTTGTGTTGGCCTCAAAACCTGGGATTTTTGGCATATTTTTTCCAGACGTTACGTTATCACGGGTGAAGTTTAAAGGGACCTCCTATCACCGCACGTTGGCGATGGACGAGGACGATTTAGAGTGCACTCATCGCACCCACAGGCGACAATTTTCGGCCGGGCCATCCAGGCCATATTCATGATTTTGAAAAAATGCTCATTGTATGTTAAAAAAAGTTAGTGCAACTGACCAAATGTTAACAAATAAAAAAATGTTCATTGAAAGTTCATCAAGTCAAACAGATATTTTCGCTAATTCCAAAAAGTGTTCATGTATTTGGAAAATGTTTGGCAGTTTGAAGATTTCATAAAAAGTTTTTCGATTTTGAACCAAAATGTTTGGGGTTAAGAACAATTATTTGCAATTTCAAAGAATGCTTGTGAATTTTTGTAAAAATGTTCATGAATTTAAAAAGGTTCCCAATTTTAAAAAATGTTCTCAAATTTTCAAAAAAAAATGGCCAAATTAAAGAAATGTTCACGAGTTCAAAAAATGTTCACGTGCTTATTTTGCCATATCGCCTGAAACATTTCCGTTAAAGCTATGCTCAATTCAGCCGTCGCTCGAAACCTGTTCCACTCTTTCCACTGTCGATCCAGGCGTTAGAGAAGAAAGTACAACAGTTAGGATGCTAACCAGTTCGGTTGGTTGACCCTCATAGGGTTAGATGCATGGTCCTGCGTCGGGGAGATTTTTCTTTGTTGAAGAAATATTACAACTATGCGCTTTCGAGATGTTCAGGTTTGAAAAACGGAATTTAACTGATATGGAAAAAAAAATCCAAGTGCACATGAAAACTAAAATCTTCCTCTGGATCCTAATGGTTGAGAAGATTGAACAACAGAGGACATGTTAGTAGAGACACTACAACATAGGCAATGATTCTAATGTCTGATGTGTGGAGCTGCCAGAGAACAAGAAGAGCATCTGTGTTTTTACAGACAAGTCAGTGACTCTTTTTGGGACAAACTACAGTTAGCAGGCCTTAGTGGGGGGAGACAGGCTTCAGAAGGGGCAGATGGACGAGATGCTTGGTCAGGGAATCTTTCAAGGAAATGACTTAGCCCACTGCTGCTCTGGAGTATCTGGAACAGAGGAGGAAAAACAAAAAAATTTCAGAGGGAATCAACATCCACAATGAGTGGGCCGGGAAGGGGCCAGATTTGAGGAAGACTTGAAGGCTCTAGTCTATAGAAAAATCAGTCTTGAAGTGCAGATTGCTTGGTAGCTGGTTCTAAGCCTTTTGCATCCCTCTAGGCTCTACTCAACCTCCCACTCATCTCTCAGACCTTGGTATATTCTGGACCTCCAGCACTCTCCCTGTACATGATGGTAAACTTTATCTTACATTAATGTATTTATGGCAGTAGGAGCTTTATCCTATGTCATGGCCCTCAAAAAAAATGCTCATGATTTTCAAAAAATTGTGCATGATTTCAAAAAGCGTCAAATTAGGAAAGATGTGCCAAAAAGAAAATATAAAGCAAGGAAGAAAAAAAAAATAGAAAGGGCACAAAAAAAAAGGAAAAGAAAAAACGAAAAAAAAAAGACATAAAAATAAAAAGGGAAAAAATAAAGAAAGCGCAACCGGTAGAGAAAAACAATGGCTATACAACAAGAAACCAGTTCGGTTTAGAACCTTCCCAACTGGTGTGGAAGAAAGGATCCGAAAATGGCCTGCCAACGGGATCGAACGTGGAGGGGTGGAGGGTAAGCACTAGCTCGGTAACGTGCACACTACGCGCCACATAGGAGACTGCTAGGTTTTAAGAGGGGTTCGCCCCGGGTCGTACGTCCCATCGAACGATCATCGCCCACCTGGGAACGATTCGTTTGTACGAGGAATCTCAAAATCTGCCCGTTTCCCGAGCCCGGGGTCCCAAATTTATTCAGTCAATCTACTGCCAATGCCTGCATCCACACAAGAGGGACAGTTATCAAATTCAAAGAGAAAACAACAGCTTTATTCCTGAGTACGGTTTGGCTAAGAAAACTCAGTTACTGAACTGTTGATCTTCAGCACGGTTATTTGTTCCCCAAGACGGCGCGATCCTCTTGCGTTTCAACACATTACTACATTCTGAAAGTAAACAAATCGGAACGAGAACACTGGAAATCGGTGCTCCACAAATAAAAACGACGGTGCGTATTCCCATTCTACACCGCTCCTCTCTCTCTGCCATTAGGGTTCTAGCTAGCGTTCTTATGTTAATTTACTTAGGTTTTAGTTCGGGCAGTAGGTTAATTAGGTTATCTTTTTTAGTTAGGGCAGTAGGTTAAGTAGGTTTAGTTATGGCAGTATGAAAACCTAGGTTTTAGTTATGAACCCTGGGTAGTTTTTTTTTGCGGTGGATGAATTTAGTTATGAACCCTAGCTAGGTATCAATTTAGCTAGGTGTACTAAATGAGCTTGAGATGTACTTCCCGCCCGCGTTCTTTGACGTCATGGTGCATCTGTGTGTCTATATTGTGGACGACATAATAGACCTGGGGCCGTCATTCCTGCACAACATGATGTCGTACTCTACTTGATCAAAGGCCAGAAGGTGGACGTGGGAAAGGCGGTGATAACGAAGCCCTTGGAACTCATGTTCCACGGCCAGCCGATCCCCAGTGACCACTTCAGGGTTACCTTGTCGAGTGTGAAATCTGAGCATGAGGATTTGCCTCCTCCAGTACGGCTCGGGGGAGAGGACGACGAGACCCCGCCGCGGCTTGGAAACTTCAAGGGTTGGATGCTGCTATGGCCGAAGAATCTTCTTCGTCTGGAGGCGACCAAGAGCACACCAATAACCACACATCAGCAAGTAGGTATGAACACCACCACCCCGCCTACGCAATTACCAATGCCTGTAGTGTCGGGTGAGAGCGACGGATGACACGAGGAAGGGGGTCAAATAGTGGCTGATGTAATCACCCCCGTAGAACAAAGAATGGATGATGAGATGGACGAGGATGACCCTCCTCGGTTCCTCAATAGTACAGGTGCCTATGACAAATTAGAAATGATGAGTCAGCCATATGACGACTCAGGCTATCAGCATGCTGATGAGGAGATGGATGATGTGCCTGCCAGGTAGGAACGTCCTAGCAGGGTTGATTACAATAAGTCTCTCTTCATGCAATCCTCACAGGACACGCCTGACGATGCCGCCTCAACTCAGGCTCAACTAGCTGAGGGTCATACAGTGCTTAGCCCGACAACACTAGAGCAGGGGTTAAGGAAGGGTCTGGAAGGTCAGCC